>CATIWR010077478.1:0-109432 GCA_949677035.1 Omphalea diandra | reverse complement strand
TATATATATATATATATATATATATATATATATATATATATATGAAAATGACAGCTTTCACATTAAATAAAAAATTATAAAAACAAAAAGAAAATACTTTTTATAATTAAATTCATCTTGTCAACAGCCAACCAACCTTTGAATAATATGTGAAAAATTAAAAAAAATGTATTTAGATAAATGAAAATATATACATTAAAGTTTTCATGAATTCATTAAGTTTAGTGTTAATAAATTGATATGAATTGATCTAAAACAAGATATATTGAACAAAAAAATTACCCACTACATAATCCTAAAAAAGAAAAATCTCAAGTTTTTCTTTCTCGTTTTTTCTTAAAAGTTTTATTCACTTCCCAATAAGATAAAATAAATTTTATTTTTTTTAGTTAATAAAAAGGGCGTTAGAGCTTAGATTTTATGAATTTTAAAAAAACGAATTTAATAATACCGTCAAATAATGTGATCTAATTTAATAACATAAATTATTAATTATAATATTTTAGTGTAATGATGTAAATAAGATTGTAGTTTTCACCTAGACTGTGGCACATTTGTTTTATATATTGAATTTTTTTTATTAGAAGAATTACACAATTAGTTATATAATTTTATCTTTTCGTTATATCTTTCTAATTTGATTTGTGAAATTGAACCTAGTTGAAACAATATGTGAGGTGCTTTTACTCTGGACTTGGACTCGCCTCAATCACTCATTTATTTCGTGGATTGCGACCCGTTGAGCTGCATGCTCTTCATTCATTTTTTGATTGCATAATTTACTTTCTTTGTTGTTTGATTTCTATATTATTTTATTTTTATTTGTTCAATGCATTATTTCCTCTCAAAATTTTTAACAAAAAATTGATTAAAACGCTTTAATGTTTGTAAGTGGTCAATCAAATACTTCATATATGCAACATTTCAACAAATATTTGTGTAGATAATAAGTGAATTAATTGGGAATAAAGCACAGAAGATCAATGGTAAAAAAGAGAGGAGTACTAATTGTTACTTTAGTTTAGTAATAAAGTGAGACTATTTAAAAGTGAATGTCGAATCTCATCAATGTATGTAATTTCGCTTCTCAATATTAAAAAAAAAAAAAGAAAGGCAATAATACTCTATTGTTAACTCACCAAGCAAAATTGAGAATGCTATCCCAAATCATAAAAAGATGTAATCATTGTATATTTTTCATATTTAATATCGTATAAAACATAACTATAAATATTAATCAAATACAAAAAAAAATCATATAATTAAGTAAAAAAACTAGTCAAAACTAAATATTATACATTACTTTTTAGTATACGAGAAATGCTATTGACTCTCTTATCATTCTAATGAAATAAAAATATTGTTACAAACATTTACTTTAATCATTCTTACTTTATCTGGCTATGTAGATTGTAGGAATTTCTATCTATTGCTGCCGGTTTCATGTTTGGAACGATTAATCTTGGACAGGGTTTCAGTTTTTATAACATGAGCAGCAATGAAACACTTGGAGCTATTGTTTCGATGCATGGGGAATGGATTTGAGCAATGATGTAACCAGAATTTTATTTATTTCGAGTTAGAATATAAATATATTTTCAACCCGGACTAGAGAATAGTAAATTCTCTTTTCTTTTTTTTTCCAGTTTGAGAACATTCTCTTTTGGTACTTAATTGAATGAGTAATTTAAAAGAAAAATATCAAAAATGAGTAGAAAGTTCTTTTGGTGTTTAGTAGAATATAAACATAAATATAAAAATACCAAGAATGAGTAGAATACAAATATATTCTCACCCCGGAGTAGAGAAAACATAGTTTTTTTTTTTTTCCAGTTTGAGAACATTCTCTTTTGATGCTTAATTGAATTAGTAATTTAAAAGAAAAATACCAATAATATCCGGAGTAAAGAAAACATAGTTTTTTTTTTTTTCCAGTTTGAGAACATTCTCTTTTGATGCTTAATTGAATTAGTAATTTAAAAGAAAAATACCAATAATATTTAATTATTTAAAAGTTACATTTAAAAAAAAAAATCTGAAACTATAAAGAAATTGAGGTGGTCATGCCTGTAGCACTTATCAATCTCTGTAAATCTATATATGTAAAGAATACATGCTTCTGAGTAGTAATATAGAACAATGCAATTATAATATGTTAAAAGCACATTGATTTAGGGCCACAATTGGATAGATATGTACCTGAATGTTTTCTCTCTTTCTTAGGTTTCGTCTGCTATTGGTATGCTTTGTAAGTATATTATCCCTTTTCTCCTTCGCTTAAATTTTAAGTGTTTTGAGCTCAAAATCACACAAACACACCTCAAAACGAGTACTTTTCATTACACAGACCTTACTAAATCATGCATAATAAGGTTTTTTAAGCTTCTAATGCATACAAGGTTTTCATTAGACGCATAGCAACTGCAAGAACCATGAGACATAAGCAAACCCTCACAATAAACACAAAGCATAACTTCCCAATAAGCAACTTAATTATTCTGACAAACATTTGCTTTGGACAGAACTCTAGAAGCCATGACCCCTCACAACTCCAACAACACTTACATCAAACCACACAAAAATTTTGTCCCATAAACGACCTAAGAGACTGAAGTATAAGTGCCTCCATCGTCTATTAAATCCCAAAGGAGCTATTACACCCCAAAACCCCACCACAAATCCAGGTGCTATGCTCACATACAAGTAGAACCAATCTACTGGTCCTTCAGGCTCGCTGCCACCTTTTCCTTTTCCTCTTTCAATGGCAGACATAGCATCATCATCATCATCATTTACTGTGCAGTTCTTGGTGAGTGGAGGCCCACAAAGTTTGTTTCCAGTGAAACTGGATGAATCAAAGCTTTGTATTTGAGTGCCTGAAGGAATATTTCCTGACAACTCGTTGTTGGACAGATTCAAGTTACTCAAAAATGACAGGTTTGATATACTTTGTGGAATTTCACCAAATATTTGATTTTGAGAAAGATCAAGAGATTCTAATGCCCGCATAATACCTATATTTTCAGGAATTTTTCCCATCAAATATATTTTCAGGAATTTTTCCCATCAAAAAATTATGTGACAAATTCAAAAATTGTAAGCCTCCAAGCTTTGTTATTCCCTCAGGAATCTCTCCAGACAACTTATTATTTGACATGTCTAAACTCATTACCAGATCAAGAGTGCTGATATAGTCCATCATGTGCCCGTTTCTCACAATTGAGGAACTCTTTGTAAAAGCCATGGAAGGACCTACTTCAACATCAAGAGGACTCAATCTCATGCTATTCGTTACTGACATTGCACTCAAGTTACTGATACATTTTGGAATAGTACCATTGAGACTGTTATCAGCAAGGTCCAAGATTTGTAAATAAGTCAAGCTGCATAACTCCTCCGGTATGTGACCATCAAAATTATTCTTGTGAAGATTGAGAATAGCCATTTGTTGAAGACGATCATCCATCCAAGTAGGAATTTTTCCTTCTAATGAATTTTCACCCAAGTCAAGTATCTGTAGCTCCGTGCAATTTTGAAGTGAAATTGGTATTTCACCAGATAGATTATTTTGGTGGAGATTCAAAATTTCAAGAGAATTTATAGCTCCAAAGGAGCTAGGAATATTACCACTGAAATAATTGCTGTCTAATTTTACTCTTCTCATTATAAACCAGTTAGTCCAACATTCGGTATCTCTCCTGATAAAAGATTTTCTCCAAGGTTGAGAGTATCCATGCTCTTCAGCTCATTCATCTTGTAACATAAGAAGTTGAAAATTGACCCAGAAAATAAATTGTTGGAAAGATCAAGCCCATTGAGACTGGAAGAGATATAAGGTAATGGACCCTCAAAATGATTTGAACTCAAGTTGATGAATGAGAAACCAGAACCATCATTGGATAGATATGGAATTTTTCCATGCATTTGGTTACGAGACAAGTTAAACTGATAAAGTCTAGAACAGAAGTTATAGAACCAAACAGGCAGTGTGCTTGAAATCTTTGAATTTGACAAGTCCAAATATTTTAGACACTTTAGCGAACGAAGCCATGTGGGAAATTCAGGTCCAACATGCCAAGATCCCAAAGCTATGCTTGTAATGAGTTGAAAAGAAGGAATCCAATCAAGCTTAGCTCTCAAAAGTAGATGATTTGCAGATGCATCAAACTTTCTCAAAGTGGATTTCGGAAACTTCACCCACCAATGAATTATAAAAAATATAAGCTACTTCTAATTTTCCAAGAGATACAAATCCTATGGGGAGACTTCCATTCAGTTTGTTATTGGAAAGGTCTAAGTATCTTAAATAAGTGAGCTCTCTTAAAGCCTCTGGAATTCTACCTGAAATCAAATTATAGGAAAGGTCGCGGTGGATTAGATTTTTAAAATTTCCAAGAAGATCAGTAAAATGACCTGATAGCTTGCAATAACTCAAATATAATGACTTTAATCGGCCAGAGACACATCCTGACAGAATTTCAATGACCTCATTCATCTCTTGGCCTAGTTTGTTTTCTTCCAAATTGAGTGACTTCAACCTCTAAGGATTTTTGAATGATGTTGGGATTCCTCCGTCAAGTTGGTTATTTGACAAGTCAAGACTAACAAGGGAAGTTTGGTTCCAATGGCACTTGGAATTTTACCTTGTAAATTTTTACCTTGCAAATGATTGAGTTCGAGTTTGAGGATTTCAAGATGGGGCAAACAATGTAACCAGCTAGGCATGGAAGAATTGAATTCATTTTCAGACAAATCAAGTTCTATGAGTGAAGTTATGTTTTGTAAATGAGCAGGGATAGCACCAATAAAATGATTAGATGACAGATCAAGTGAAGTCAGGGATGATGAAAAGTTGAAGTTGGAAAGTGGTGGAAACTGGTTAAGTTGACAGCCTGATAAATGTAATTCTACAAGAGAGGGGAGTCTATTTATCACATCAAACCAATCTAAAGTTGTGCTAAGATTCACAGATGTCAGGTCCAGAAATTTCAGTGATGAAAGACTATAAAGCCAATGTAGACTCTTAACATACATGTTATTAGAAAAATCTCCATTAATGTTGAGATATTGCAGATTTGAGAGATTTGCAAGTTGATGAGGAATCAATCCTCCAAATCCTGCTCTGGAAAGGTTTAGATGAGTTAAATTCGCTAGAGAGCCAAGAAATGTGGGAATTTGAATTCCTTCGAAGTTATTGTTGCTTAGGTCAAGGTATTTCAAATGTGACAAATTGAGCAAAAAAGGACTGATATTACCTCCAAACGTTGGTCTCTCCTGATCTCCTACAGAGTAAGGAGAGGCATAGTACTCTTCAACTGAAAGACTTCTAAGGTGGAGCTCAACGACATGGCTAGAGAACTTATCACATCTGACTCCATACCATCTACAATAGTCTGCATCATTACCCCAGGATGAAAGCCTATTAGAACGATCTTTAAGGCCATGCTTCAGCTTCAAAAGAGCTTTTCTTTCAGTTTCGATGTGGCTTGCACTGTGGTTTCCATGACAGAGGCTAAGACTAATGATACTTGCCTGGAAGAGACACCAAAGGAAATAATGTGATGTTTTCATGATCATGCGCGACTAAAGCTAAACAATATATGCAGTGATACGATAAAGAACCTCCAAATGCAGTGTTATATATAGTGCTTCTACTCCTTGGGGTTTTCTAATTAATGTGGGACTTTTCTTTTTTTTTTTTAATCTGAACTAAAAATAATAATAAATAAAAGAAGCGTATTCTCATCACTTTAACCCACAATTTCACTAGTAAGACGTTTCTTCTGCATTTCCAGTATGTTAAAGTAGGGATATTTCTAAGCCATTAACTTTATATTTGGATGAGATGTTTATAATGGAATAGAATGGATTGATTTGATTTGGAAAGAAAATGTTAAATTATATTTATGTTTGGATGCTAGAAATGGTTTGAAATTAATTTTGTTTGTTTGTACTAGAATGGAATGAAAGGTTAACTTAAAATTGATAAAAATATCTTTATACATAAAAATATAATTTTCTTTTATTTTTTCATTTATCAAATATTGAATATTAAAATAGAAATTTATTGTTATTATTCAAAAATTATATTTTATTTTTATTCACAAAAAAATATGAACAATTAATTTTTTATAATTTTTATGTTGTGGGTTTAAAAAAGAAGATAAAATGATATTAAATTAAGGATAAATATGTAATTTTGGTGTTTAAATTTTCCAAACTCATGCAAATATCTCAATGCATTTTAAGGGTTTAAAAGGATTTAGGGGATTTATCAAATATTTTTAAATCCTTTCATTTCATTTTATTTCTTTTAATTTTAATATAAATTTTTTTTTTAAATCAATTAAATTTATTTCATTTTATTAAAAACACTTCATCTGTAAAAGAATAGGTACTCTCGCCACTGACAAAAGCTCAGTAGCGGCTTCATTATCAAACTTTGTGGACGGGTAATTACATTGATTAGGTTATAACTTATATATGTAGCCAATTTCCTCTCAAATTTTCGGGTACATAATTACATTGACTACATTTATAAAGCCAATTGTCTGTCAAACTTCTTGGACGCGTAATTACATTGACTGGGTCTATAACTTATACGTACAGTCTATATCCCATTAAATTTTTTTAGTTTTTGGGTTGGATAACTGATGATGTAATTAAGAGTTGATATTTGATGATGTAATTAATAATTGATGACGGTGACTAATAATTTTTTATTGATAGTAATTTTATATAAAATATTTGATAAATTTTATTTAATTATTATTGTTAGTTCATAAAATAATTAATAGAGATTAATATTGATATTTTATGTATTAAATTAAATAAATAAATAATATTATATATTTATAAAGTATAATTTCAAAATTTAAATTATTATAATTATTATTTTATATTTATGAAATTTTAATAATTATTTTTATTAATGTTAATTGTTATATATGTCAATATATTTGTAATAATTAAAATATCTTATATAAATTATTTTTTATAAAACTTATATATAACAATTAAAAATAAATTATTTTTTACATAAATAATTAAAATATCATAATTTATAGTTGATAGTTGAATAATAAAAATTTAAGAATAATAATAATAGAGTAAGAATAATTTTGACTTTTCTTTGGATATTATTGCAAAGTTTCAAAGACAATTTTGATTTTTCTTTAGTTAATGCAACAGAAATTCAACAAAACTCCAAACAAAAGCTGAAAAAACCTATATATGATTAAAGTTGTATTCACTATATATTACTGTTTTATATAATTTATCGATCAATGATCATTTCATATAACAGTTGGTGCACCTGAGAACACTGATGGATATTGGTTAAATATGAGCAAATGCACACTGTGTTCTCAGGTCACCTCTTTGGCGCACCCTGTTGTCATGCCAGAAATTTCTCCCAGTCCTTACTCATTATGTGAATTATTCCAACATCTAACGTATTTTCTTTTCTTTTGTACGTTTCAGGAAAATGGAAGTCACATCCATATCCATGACATTTTGTCTCAGGACTTGAATGGCTGACAATCTAGCAATTTTTATTTTTTTTTAAGATGAATGAATAGCCTAAATGCAATAGATTTCGTTTGTAAAAAATGGCAGCGAAATTGCATCTGTTACTTAATATTTATTTTTTTATTAATTATAATGATTAATTTGTTAACGACAGACACGAGTAGTTAATGATTAGAGCATATTATAATCCGATGAGAAAGTTAGTGAGTTAACATCGAGAAATGTCTTAGCAGTGTAAAAGCCGCAACCTCACAATTAATATTTCATATTAGCATTATATTTTATTCATTATTTAAAGTTATTTTTTATTTTATTAATTCACTTATTTATTTAATATCAAAATAGAACATCGGTGTCTAGTTTAATGATAATATAAAACCACCAAAACCCTTAAAAAACACCCCACAAATCAACCGTACGAACCATCCCAACAAAAATCATGATGGAGATCGATCCCGCCAATCAAATCAACCACAAAGACCTCTTCAAGGGCGCAGAATCCGGCGACTCTTCCGCGTTCAAATCCCTTTCACCTGACCACCTCTCCAAATTCCTCTCTCTCCAAAACGACGACGGCCGCTCCCTCCTCCACGTCGCCGCCTCTTCCGCTCACCCCGAGGTAAGATAATCACAGTCCCTCAATCTCCGTCGCTACCTGACTGTTCAAATCTTCCATTTCACAAATATTGTAGGTGGTGAAAATACTGTTGGACGTGGATGCATCAAAAACCGTGGTGAACCGCAAGGATGAGGAAGGTTGGGCTCCGATTCACTCTGCGGCCAGCATCGGGAATCGGGAAATCGTGGAGATTCTGATAAGCAGAGGTGAAGGGTATTCCACTGCGTTATATGTTATTATACTATAGGCGATTAAGGCAATTGTTCAACCTGTTTAGGAGATAGTTGATTTAATTATCTGAATTATATTCATGTGCATATTGTTGCATTTATATGTCAAGTGCTTTTTATGAATTCAATTTTCACCTCCATCCAGAAGCGACCTGGAGTATTCATCCATGGCCATCTCCAGGTCGCTCTAAATTCACCGATGGCTGTACAAGACCTTTGATGGTGCAAATGCAAATAAACATGGAAAGGAAACTATTTTCATGACTATTTCAATAGCTTACACCAAATGATAATGTGTGGCTTATGTTTGATCGAAGATTCATGAAAAGAATTAATATAGATGGCTGGAAATGGAATTCACAGTAAGATGATGACAGTTGCTGTCGGTCAGAAATAGTTACAAGGAAATAGTCATTGAGAAAGTGATTTTGGAGAAGAAGGGTAATTTAGTCAAATTTTTATTCTGTGAACTTTGGAATAGCTATTCTTTAATTTCATTTAAAATTTCTATTCCATAAATTTGTTGAATACCTATTCCACAGAATAGTTATTCCTCATTTGAGAAGCCGACCAAAGCTAGGAATAAGTATTCCAAGTGGAATGCTTATTCTATTTCTTATCTATTCCATGAACCAAATGTACCGTGTGTTTGGGAATCATATCAAGTATGAAAATAATTTTCCTCCTCTAAGAAGGAATATTATTTTATAAATTTGTAATTTTTCTTTTCCATCCTTATCTTTTTCTTTCCCTCTCATTTAAATAATTTTCACCTGCAATTTGAAAGAAAATGAGATAAGGTTCCCAATTTCATTTTCCTCTTATGTTTCTTAGAAAATTTTTGCCTGGACCAGGTATTTTCCTGGACTAATACACATGGAATAGACATGAAATGTGTCCCACCCTATGTGTGGTTCATGAGAGGGCCCGGTCCATGCAAGAATTTTCCTTTTACTTCCCTCTTTATGAACAAAGAGTATGAGCGAAAATTCCTTTTATTTTCCCCCTGTCCTAAACATAGTGGAGAATGCAATTTGGGGAGTCTCTGATTTGTCTTTGGATGTAAACTAATGTGGAAATAAATTTATAGGAGCTGATGTTAATTTGAAAAATGATGGTGGTCGGACTGCTCTGCACTATGCAGCCAGCAAGGGATGGTTGAAGATTGCTGAACTTCTTATATCATATGGCGCAAAGATTAATTCGAAGGACAAGGCTTGTAACTTCACTTAACTGTATTTTTATATTTGTAGTTTTGATTCTAATATTTACACCATTCAAATGTGTTCTATATTGCTGATGATTCAGTTCAAAATCATGGACTGTCTTTTTTAATTATATACAGTTACATGATATGCATTACATAACTTTCATTCAGGTTGGTTGTACTCCATTGCATCGAGCAGCTAGCACAGGGAACTCAGAGTTGTGTCAACTTTTGATTGACGAAGGAGCTGATGTTGATGCTACTGACAAATCTGGTCAGACTCCTCTAATGAATGCAGTCATTTGCCATAACAAAGAGGTAGGTTTGGTTAGAATTACTTGGGAAAGATATGCTTGTTTGCTGGACCAATGGCGTTCTGTTGATTTGCACATATCTTTTTGCCTTTGATAGTTTAGATTAGGTTTTGTTGGGTGTCTTCTGCTTCCACTGTCTTCATGTCTTCATTACATTATTGAGATTTGTTTTTTCTAAATCAAATTTTAGTATGTCATAATGCAAAGAAAGTTAACCTAGTGGAAGAACCATTGGCTAATCCATGTTTAATATTAATTGTATAGGATAAGAATGGTTTTGTGGTTTTGTTTACCTCCCCTTTTAATAATTTACATTGTAAGGCTACAGTATGGATTGGCAATTTCACCTTGCAGTGCCAGATTTGTATACCTGTGTCTATGTTATATTTATGTAGATGTAAACATTTATGTCTTTAGGTAGAATGGAAACAATACATATGATATCTGACTCATTGCCATTTCTACTAAGTTACCTTAGTTTACCTAGGAATAATCTTCTAAGTGCAAATTCGTGGGTTTGCAAACTCATGCCTTTCCTCCAAGAGTACGAGTAACAATCAAAGGGGAAACTTTTATTTCAATAGCTGGGAGCAGTCTTTGTCTCTCCTCATAGTTCCAATTTACGAACTGAGCTTGAACTCTGCCATTGATTTCTAAAGGTGATTTTATTAATTCCATGTTAGTACCAGTGTTTGTTTGTTGTGCACAAAGGTCAATAAAGCGCATGATAATGTGTGAAAGAATACCAATATTGATTTGGACTTTCTATGAAAGTAGTGATCCAATTAACCATACTGATTTCTGTTTATTGGAAGGTTGCCCTCCTTCTTATAAGAAATGGAGCAGATGTGGATGTGGAAGACAAGGAAGGATACACTGTGCTAGGCCGAGCATCCAATGACTTTAGGCCAGCACTGATAGATGCTGCCAAGACCATGCTCATGCTTGAAGGATGAGTCTGAACTTTTACAACATTTCTGATCTTGAACGTTTACAAACTTAGATGCAAAATTTTGTCGAATTATCATTGTGGTTTACACAGGGTTGTGATTAGCTGTACTTTGTCTGTCATAGCGTTTGGTAGAATATTTTCTGATGTACAAAAAGAAAAATATTTGGTAGAGTTGCAACATGATCGTTCGGGTTGTAATGAGGTTGCAAAATAAATAACATCGACGTGGATCTGCCTCATACCTTGAACTCCATTCACCACTGAGTTTGCACAAGCAAGATCCTTGGCTCCTGACACACACGACCCTACAATATAATGAACACCTGAAATAGCATGCAAAGAATCCAACACGTTGTCCCAAACAGGGTTCTGGCTATTTGCAATTTTTTTTTAGAGTTCTTACATTCTTAGACAATGCAAATAATAGGAATACTTAATAAAATCTATTTATTTTTTAAAAATTTTTAGACTCTTTAAAAAATGAAAAAAATTTCAAAAAGAGTGTAAATATCTGAAGTCCTAAACATAAGTCCGATCACTTCCTCCTTAAGTTGTGAATTAAACAGCAATTGTCAACTGTGTAGGTTACATTTATATGTTATGGGTGCATGTATTAATTTTTTGAGCTGCGCTTTTCACTTAGATAATAAGAGTGAGCAAAACCACTCCACACGATACAGCAGTGGTTTCTGACAGTGAGTACCTCTTTACAATTATGACATGAGCAATTAATAAAAGTAAATGCACTGATCGAGTCTCAACGACCTAGACCAGGTGAATTTTAGGTACTTTTAAGACATTCTAATTATAACTTTTTAATATATTGTAGATACATAAAAATAAATAATTTATATATACTATAGAAAAAAATTTAACATATTTTTCATCTCAATACATAGTTTTAAATGATTAAGTAACAGAATGTATAACTTACATCTAGTGCGAAAAATTTTATATAATCTTCATCTCAATATTTAATTCTTGTTCAATATATAATTTATAATATATCTCTTTGAGGCACTACATAAATCATCACATAAAACAACCTTTGTCACATAAATAGAAGATGAAATATGAAAATTTTATTGCTACATATACTAAAATTCTTATGGATATTTGCTACATTTTGATTGATGTTACATGTACTAAAGCAAACTATGTTGTATTTAGTTTCAATGGAGTTTGGCAATTTGTGGTACAGAGGGTTTTGTTTGAAAGATATTTTCTGCATCAGAAGCTTGGTCAACAATATGGATTATTTCGGAAGGACTGTGTTTTTCGAATAAAAACTGTATGGTGTTTTTGGGATAATTTTAGACTGCAATCTGTCTAGTTTTTATTGAATGACTTGAAAATTTCTTCCTTGTTCAATTTATGTAAGATTTTTCTGGTGGTCGATATCTCAAATGGTTTAAAAATTGGATTATATATATATATATATATAAATATTTAACCTTTTTATTAAATTTATTTCAATTATATTAAAATTTTATTTCGTTCTAAAAAAATTGATGTCATAATTTTGATTGATTAATGTGAGATTTTTTCCCCCTAACCTCCTATTAGAGCACTCATATTTAAAAAAGGAAAGCGAGAGAAACACGCTTTGATTGATTAATGAAAAGACTACTATAAAGTCAGCAAGTAAATTGAATTAAATAAGTTTAAGTTGGATTATTTTCATATCACATTATTTTGAATCAAATTTGAATTATGAACAAATTAGATCAAGTCATTAGGTCAATATGTAAAAAAAAAAAAAATTTGATTGAATCATTTCAAATCATTTTTCAAATTAGGTGAAATCACTTATAACTTTTAGTTTTTTAAATAAAAAATATTATTTTTATTTTTAAATAATTTAAATTAAGTTAATCTACGAGGAAGATTAATTTAAACTAATTTATGAATCAAATTAAAAGTTAAATTAATTTTAGATTTATTTTAATTTTAAGTTCAATCAAAATTTTGAAAAGAACAATGACTGGTGTAATGAGCAGCTACGTCTACAGTAAAATTGCACCCAATACAGCATTTGATTGTTTTTTTTATATTAAACATACAATTTATTTACTTGAATATTCACTTTTGTATTTTTTTCATTTAATTATATATTTTTATTCACTTTTTGTGCCTTCAAAATTTTTTTTAATAATACCCACAAATTTAACCTTACGATATATGCATAGCTTGAATTGAGTTCGATTTTGAGTTTAAATCGCTCTTCTCTCCGTTGTAACTCAAAAAAAAAATTAATAAGTAAATCTGATCTTGATAATAATAATAACTATATTATAGCATATCTGACTTTATATTTTGTATACAAAATTTATTCACTTCATTTATAAGATTTCTACATTTTTATTTGTTTTTATATATTGCTTAATAAATTCTCCATCTTAAAAAATTAAAATAGTCAAATGTATAACCACTCTCTGCACCTGCCCTTTTTCATGTGGTCGTACATTATCGCCTCTGTATTTCTATATTAAAGCATTCCAGAGTCTATAGTGACTTGGGTTGACATCTGTGTAGTGTTATTAAATCCGGATAGGTCAGTAAATAGATTAATTGACTGATTTTTGATTTAATAATAAATTAAATTTAAAATATTGATAAATTAATTTTACAATAATAAATACGTATAATATATAAATATATTTATAATAATTAAAAATATAAAAATTAATATGAAAATTAAACAGAATTTAACTGAATCAATTACTAATTCAATTTGTAAATTTTTTTACCCGATTCAATTTTTAATACATTACATATGTGAAAACCTTGTGGAAGTATAATTGATGGAAAGTTTTGTTTTTTATAAAAAAAAATTAGTTTATTTGGTGATTGGTGTTGAATTTTTTATAATAAAATACTTATATATTTAAAATAAAATTAAAAATTCCTTAATAATTTTAAGAATTATTATTTTAATTTTATCTTGTAAATTTTAAAAATTAAATTTAAATTATATTTTTACTAAATTAATTTTTTAAATAAAATTTTAGAAATATCTCTTTAAGAGTATATATAATTAAAGTCTTATACAGTATTTTCAGAATCGGATCAGATCGACTAATTAGATCGTAAAAACTAAAAATCAGCCAATAATTCAGTTCAATTCAGTATAAAACTAGACAATTAAAATTGAAAAACCACTCAAAATCAAAAATTATATCAAATCAGTTCAACCTAAAAATATGTCGTTTTGCAAAAAAAATTTAAAAATTATACTATTTTACTTAAATTTTTAAAATAATTTTTGTTACTTTATTATATTAATTTTTATCATTTTATTATATTATATATTTTTTCTATCTTTTAAAATATTCTTTAAGTATTATTTATATATTTAAAAAATACCTTATTAAATCGAGTATGTTGAACCGATCGAATTAGCCAACCTAAAAATCGGTTAACTAATCGATTCGAACTCTGATCCGATTTTAAAATATTAGTCTTACACGCACACATGTATATATAATTCAATAATTCACATAGGTATGGTAGGGTATTGAACTACCGTACCATACTTAAAACCAACATTTTTTTATATTTATTATTTGATTAATTTAAGTGTTATCCAATTTAATTGAGTAAAATTTAGATAGATACCCATGAATAGGATAGAGATTATCATTCCTAGAAAAAACAATAACGAAAATAACACCACAAATTAGGATTGGCAATTATGCAAATTGGAATCTTATATATATATATATATATAGTTAAAATAATAATATGACAACTCAATTATTCTCATTGTTTTAATTTATTTATTCATTTTTAATATTTAAGTATTGCAGTAAATAACATATTAAGAAAAAGATTAATTAAATCACTATCATAAATAATAACATAATTAACTATTAAATTTTATTTTTATTTAATTATTTTAATTCAATTATATGATTATAAATTTATTATATTTTAATAAAATTTCGTAACATAAAATTTAATTTTATATATTTTTATAAAAATAAAATATTTATATACTAATAAAATAATATAAATAATTGTCAAAAACTCTATAATTAAATATTACTATAGTAAAAACTACTATATACAAAAATAATAAATGTATTGTTAACATTATGTTTTTTTTATTTTAATATCATTTAATAAATATAATAAATAATAATACTATTAAAAAATATATATAATTCCATTTTAAAACTCTAAAAAATTTAAAACATAACTTAAAACGGTGTGAAGATCCAAATACCAATTATATATATATATATATATATATATATATATATATATATAAAGTCAAAAACAAAAATTAGCTAAAATTATGATATGACAACTCATTGTTAATAGTTTTATTTAATTCATTTATTATCATTTTTTTAATTTATTCTTAATATTGAAGTATTGCAATAAATAATATGTTAATGAATATTAATTAGATCACTATCATGAATAATAATTTAATTATTATTATTTTATTTTTATTTATTTATTTTAGTTCAATTATAGATTATGATTTTTTTTATTATATCTTAATAAAAGTTCATAATATAATATTTAATCTCACATATTTTTATAAAAATAAAATATTTATATATTAATAAAATAATAACAAAAGGTAATCAAAACTTTACAATTCAATACTCATACAATAACAACTATTATATATAGAATAACAAATAAACATTAAAAAATTAAATACGATATTTTAAATTATAAACAACATACTAAAATTTCATTATACTAAATATATTATTGACATTAATTTTTTATTTTAATATTATTCAATAATTATAATAAATAATAATACTTTTAAAAATATATAATTTTACTTTAAAAAGTGTCAATAAGGGAAGGAAAAAGACAGTAGCTGCAAAGAAGGGATAAAAAATAAAGAGTAAGATTAATCAAAACTTAAGACACGTTTCATAGAGGGGGGGGGGGGGATGGGATTAATCAAAACTTCTTGGGTTTCTTTTCCATCATTATCCTACCACCAACACCAACTCATCATTTGCAAGTCTCTTCCTTTCGTTGCTTCTGTTGCTCTGCAAACGAGGCAACGAAAGGAATTAGATTTTCACTAAGATTATTTTTTTAATGCTCTAAAACTATCTAGGGTTTTTATGATTATTTTTTTAAGTAATTAGATTTTCACTAAGATTTAAAGTGACAATCTTGTTTTTATGCAGACGACTCTTGTATTAGTGAACCACCTACTTAAAACTGATACTAAAGGGTTTTTTTTTTTAATGGTTTTTTGCAGCTAGAGGTGGGCAAGAATCAATCCCTGGTCCTCAGATTCCTGAAATTGAATTTCTTAGCAAGTTCAATGGTTCAATTTATTCCATGATTAATTTATGCTTGACTTATGCCATTTATTTGTTTCTTAAAATCTTTTCTTACTGCCATTAATTCTCCTGCAGAAGAAAACCAGAAGAAGTATGCAGAAAACGAGCCTATATTTAAATCATCTCAAGGACCTACTGGAGCGATCCAAGCTGAACAAAAAAAGTAAAATTTTAAATTATTTTTTAATTTGGTTCAAATTATAATTAAATGCAGTGAAAAATAATCAAATAAAATCCAATAATTATATCGAGTTTCCATATAATAAAATGATTGAAAAACTTAAGGAATCGTCAACAATTGATAGACACGTACTGCATTCGCGGGGCAGAATGGGGCGTTGGTGATTGTTCAGCAGAAAGGGAGAGTTTCATTGAAGGCTGGAATGAGTGAATGAATGAATGGATATAATATAGCTCTAATCTCCTTTTATATTTTCATTGAGGTGGTAACATCCATAGGATTACAAATGGAACCCTTTGATTTATGATGATTCGCAAATTCAATTTCAGGATTTGATTTATGATGATTCACAGATTAAATTTCAGGATCTCTTTACGCTCTATGCTTAACCATAAAAATACTCTTTGCTAAGTTAACATCATTTGTTCCGAAGAAAAATTGACACCAATTTATCTGTGAGATAATAGCGTCTCTATGCCTACCTATATTTGAATTGGATATTCTAACATTATACTACTCTATGGTCTTATCTTCATTACTCCCACTTAGGGGCCTTGTTTTTGGCTAATCAATATTAATATTATTTTTTTTTAGACCATTCCATACCCCTATACTGAGACAATCAATATCAAAATTATTAATTTCAGTTCTTAATGCTAATTTTAAATCACTATTTATGTATAAGACAATTATAAATTAATATTTTATATTATATTATTAAAAACTATCATACAACAAATAAGAAATAACTACAATATACAAAATTTTCTAAATAGAAAATTAAAAAGCCTAAAATATACAAATTTGAAATAAGAAATCATTATTATATTAAGAAATTTTTGGATAGTAAATTAAAAAAACTTAAAAAGTAAAAATTCTAAACAACTTTTAAACTTTAAAAATAAAAAATTTTAAAAAATAAAAAATATAAATATTGAGTCAATATTTAAATTAATTTCAGCGATTGTCTAAATTTTGAGTATGTAAGAGTTAACAATAATATAATAAATTATTATAAATTACTTTATTCAAATTTAATAAATTTTCTCTTAAAATTATGTCACATCATATTAAAGTTATAAATCAATAGATAATCATTTGTTATAACTATATCTATAAATAATTATAAACTTGAAAATTTTATTTTATTTGGTTGACAATTACTTTTCATAAAATAATAAATAATTATTCAATTAATTAACTAATTATTTAAGAAAAATAAATATAATTAATAATGATATGTGAAACACACAAATTTGCAATTAATTTCTTACTTATTTACAAAGATGGCCTTAGTGACTTGACAAATAAATATATATAATTAATTATGATTTTAGATTCTATTTTAGATGAGTAATTGCTACTTATCAACTAATTATTTATAAAAATTGATACTTTGCAAATTAACAATTTAACACATAAATGATTAAAAATTTTATATGAAATTATTTAATAAAAAATTACTATAAATAAAAATAAAAATTATTACAAAAAAATACAATATAAGTAACTAAAAAATATAAGGCTATGAAATAGTTTCTACATATTATATATTTTATAAATAAATATTATTTACTCAATCATATATTTTATGTAAATATTTTATTTATTAATATTTTAAAATATATTTTAATAACATATAGCCATACAAAATGCGAATTATCGACTAATAACTTATAATAAGAGTTGAGATTGCAAATGTTTATTTATATAATTCTAATTACAAATCCTAAACAAAAAAAAAAAAAAAGAAGAAAAAGATGCTTTCAAATCAAATTCTTATTATGCAAATATTTTTAAGGTTTATCTAATATATTTTCTCCTAGTATATTTATCTATGCTAGGAGCATATTCAATAATAATTTTATTTTAAAAAATATTATTTTTATAATAATGAACATCTTTATTAATAAAGAGTAAACAATTTTATTTAAGTTAGATAAATTTTTATATTTTTTTCTTAAATATTAATAGTTTTAGTTTTTCCTTTAAAAATGGCTAATAAAAAATATGATTAAAAGTATCGATTAATAAAGAGTGTGAAAACTTTGGTTCTCTGAATATAAAGTGTCAAATGAATTCTTTATTTTATATTTAAAAAATAAACAGTTTATTTAACTTTTATGTTATATGGAATAACTCTTTATAATAAAAAGTTTGATATATATAAAAAGATATTTAAATATTCTTTAAACCTATAAAATTCATAAAAAAAAAAAAAATTCAGCATGTTTGAAATTAAATTCTGAAAAATGATCACATTTTTTTGTTATATAACCTACCATTGCTTCAAATCATTTACTTAAGAACAAATAACTAACTGAAAAAAATAAAAAAAAAATATTTTTATTTGACAATAGTGAAAAACACAAAAAGTGTTATTGATAATAAATACATGAAAGGGGAAACTTTTTGTAGAGTTAAATTTTAAGTTAATCATTTGAATTGGCTCTTAAGATACACAAGCATATTTAGTACATTAAAAAAAATTTAAATATTTTTTTCAATTTTATTATAAAATTTTATTTATTTACATAATTCAATCTCAAAACTTCAAGTTTAGATTTCAAATTTGTCCTCTAAATACAGTTGCAATTCTTTTGCTGTCTTTAAAAATACTGATAAAATGTTTCATCTATGAAGTACTACTTTTTTTAACAAATTATCCAACAATTTCATTTCAATTTTTTAAAAATATTTTATCAATTTTTAGGACAATTTGATATTGAGTTTGAAACTGTTTTTAAAAATTATATTGTACCTGTTTTAAATTATTCTAAAATATTTTTTATTGGTTGATTTGTGATTTAATTAAAAACAGCTTAAAATCCAACTCTTTTAAAATTAATTGCTAAGCTCTAAATTATCTAAAGTAATTTGCAAAAATAATCCAACTACAATATCAAAACTTAATAAGCAAAATTGACCACATAAATAACCTTCCTCATAAATAGATTTTCGTTTATGTCCATGAAAATTTAAGTAAGTTGATTTCTCTATTTTTTTCAATAAAATCTTAGAAACGCTTTTAAAGGGATGTCCAATCTGATAATAAGTTTTTAAATATTGTACATAAAAAATGATAAAAATTTAATTGTTTTTAAAAAATTATAATTTAAAAGAAAAACTTACAATTATGGATAAGAATTTTTGTCATTTTGTTAAAAACATCCAAAGTTTCTATTTTATCCTTATTTGATATAACTGTTGTACTTTTTAGATGGTGTATTTTCCAAGAAACTGAGTTCTTGGAAATTAGTTTTCTAAAAAGTATAATTCAAATGTATTTAGTGCAACATTAACTTCTAGAAAAAAAATATTTTAATTTGATACATGTGCTACAAAAAAGACCGTAATCTAGGTTGTGCGAAAATACAACATGAAAAAATGGAGAATGTAGAAACAAACACAAAAAAAATTAGCATTTTCAAAAATATAAGAGATGGAGTGTGAAAAAATGTATAAATATAAAAAATATAATAACATATTTATAAATATCTTTTTTTATATATATATATAATAAATATTAAAGTAAATAATCATTAAATCATATCAAAACAATTTTTTATTTTATAAGATATCGTCAAACCTTATTAAATATGGACTCTTAACTCATAATAGATATAAGAAATCTTTAATCCGCTAAAATTAAAAGTTAAAGAAAATGCATTTTCCTAAAGTGGTAACATATTTTTTATTTTTTTAAAATTGTAGAAATAGTTCAAAATTTTCAAACTAATTTTGGTGAGTTTTCTTAAGGGAATTGTTTTTGAAATGCAAAAACGTCTCTTTTTAGGAGTTTTTGTCCATCAAAAATAATAATGTATTATCCATAAAATTAAAATATATAATACATGTTTATTATTTATGAAATAAGGGGTAATTTTTAATAATAAAAATAATATTTGAAAAATATATCAGTAATAATAAAAAGTATTATACTATGTATTTGTTCAATTTGGAATTTAAAATACAATAAAATATACGAATATGATAATATTCAATATATTTCTAGACAACATATATATTATTAAATAGAATATTGAAATATTGAGTGCAATTAATATTAATTGTTTAGAGTATAATATACTAATTTATTTTTATTTTAAAAAATTAAAAATATTTCATGTTTATTTTGATTTTAAGATAAATGGTAAATTAGTTATTAATATCTTCATTGCTCCAAAAGTGCAAATTTATCATTTCCCCTTAAATAAGTTATTTTTCATAAAAAGTTGAATTATACTATTTATTGGGATGGTAAGTTATCATGCAAATTGAATATTATAAGAAAAAAAAACTCTTTTATAAAAATTTTACTTTTTTAATATATTTATATTATAAGATATAAAATCCTTATTTTAATAAGATGAAAAGAAAGTGAAAAAGATAAAATTGTTAAAACATAAATTATTGTGTTAGATAGTTAAAATATTAATATTATAATAAAAGAGATCAATAATTTAAATATTAGTAATGCTACCTCTTTAAATATTTTTAATTTAGTAAAACAATACTAAAAAATCTAAAGTATTTACTTAACCCAATTATTTACATGGAAAAAAGAAAATGAAAAAAAAAGAAATGAGAGAGGATCTTAAATGGAATTAATGGAAAATTGGAGGGATGATTTTGATATTTTAAGTGAATCGGTGCAAAAAAAGACAAAGGAAACGAAATTCATTTTCGTCCGAAATCCAAATCACTATGAGCTTCGCAAAGTGCAAGCTCATCATCCAGCCACCGATCGCATATCTCATCAACCTAACACATATATGCAGTATTATTAAAAAAAAAAAAACCCTTTTCTTTTCAATTATTCTTTTTCCACAATTTCAGGTAGGTTTTCCTACTCTTATTTTAATTGCTCCTTCCAATTTTACTCTCTACTTTGTCAATTTCATTCTCCTTTCTCGCCAAATTCGATTGTTATGGTTTGAAGGCATACAAATTGCCTGTCTGTTTGGTTGCCGTGAAAAAGCGGAGGTGAAATTAATGAAAAGAGGAATTTGATTTCCCGTTTCGTTTGTTTATTGATACTGGAATGGGATTAGAGTTGAGGATTTTTGGTTTTTTTTCCCTTCATGTAGAGTATAATTCGAAAGATGAAGTTTTTACTGCGAATTCTCTTGAAATTAATGGAGACAATCGAAAATTAAGTAATGCTTGCTTATGTATGTGATGTGAAAACGTCTGTCTTGATTTGGAGATGATACGGGGATCTTAACTGGTTAAAAAGAAACGGAATTGTGGTTTTGTTGAGTAATCAGTACTGTTCTGATCATAACTCTTAAATGATGATTCTGAGTTTGAGTTTGATTTAGTTTTGTTTTCTCAGGGGAATTATGTTATTAATGTGATTTTTCATTCCAAAATTTGAGTTGGTGGATGTTGATGTTTTGGCTGTGAAGGGATTGGATGTTGGCAGTGTTGGCTAAAGCTGTTCAACAACTAGGAAACTAAGATTGTAATTGGCATTTCCAAAATATGTACTGGAGTGCGCCTACAGCTACCACAACTCGAGGTGGAACCCCGACTGCTAGTGGTGATTCTGTTGTAACATTGGATCAAGTTCCACGATGGAGTGATGCTGAGAATAGATCTTCATTTGCTTATGACAATGATGACCCAGCATTCTCCAATCCATATTTCCCTGATCCTCTGACATCTTCTGCTGAGGGGGAAAGTAGCAGCAATGGAATGTTATCAAGGTTTCCTGTCAATCATGAAATTAACTCAAAGATATATTTATGGAGGGGGAACCCATGGAATCTTGAGGTGGATGCTGTTGTGAATTCTACAAATGAGGTGAGTGTTAAAATACCTGTCTATTAGTTGATTGGTGTATGAACTACTCTATTTGCAAGTGTATAGTTGTTGACTTTACACTTTTGCACCCTTGTAATATTGTCAAAGTAAAATGGTTCAAGAATACTGTAGCCACTTCCGCAACTGGACCGATATACTTGCTGATAATTGATCTTTTGCCTGGTGAATCATAATACAATTTGTTTTCCATGGATTCATTGCGAATATTTAATTTTAGGAGACTAAATGTGATTTTTTATTCTATGCTACGCCTGGGTTGATGGGCTTGTATCCAGAATTTTAAGGCATATGGACCTGCATCACAAGCCATGCAAAACATGTTATAATTTCTATTGCATGTGCAAGGACATGATATTCCTTAGCTTCCAAATATTGAGTATTGACTTCGGTTTCTACTGTGTGGATGCACCTGATGTATTTGTGATAACTGTTTTGCTTCTATGGAACACTGGAAGTTTAAATGTGGATTTTGCAGTTATGTTAAATTTTTGTTTTACTCTCTTCAATAAGGGAGTGTCAATATGCCTGTCACCAGTATATTCATTCTACATGAAGAAATAAATAAATACAAGCTGAAAACTTTTGGAATGCTATTTTTTTTTTTGTCCAAACAGAAATTTCAAATTGGTTAGTGTTGATTTAAGTTTCAACTGGGTTCTCTGCCTTGATGTTTGCCATTAGGTTTTCTCAAATATAGACAGTAGTACTAGAATGGGAGAGTTGTTTATATTGGCTCTGATATGCTTCCAAATTGATGGCTTGCAGAACCTGGATGAAGCACACAGCAGTCCTGGTCTGCATGCATCAGCTGGACCTGGTCTTGCAGAAGAATGTGCTACACTGGTATGCTATCATTTGTTGACCTTTATTTCAATTTTTCTTTTTATTTATATACAAGGTTGATAAGACATAGCCTCAGGGTATCAGTTATTGGCTTTCTTTTTTCAAAGAGAGCTGATAAGCAGTAACATTTTTGGTGGATAAATGTAATATTTATGTTTTGAGATGAAACAAAAATATGCTCAAAGCTTTTGTGTTTTGAAAAGTTGGCTTGTTTTAACTGCTAAGGTATTTTATGTGGAAAAGAAATCAAGAGTGGGATGACTTGATGTACAAATTTTTTTTTTTTTCTCACAGGGTGGATGTCGAACAGGGATGGCAAAAGTTACTAATGCATATGACCTGCCTGCCAGGTTTGTATCAGTACATTTCTGTAGGTTGTAAATGAAGTATCTATTACTGCTCCATATCACTTAATTTTTATCCTGTAGACTTTTATCATCCATGTGATATGCCAGAAACATTGATGATTATCCTATTTATTCTATTCAAAATTAAATTTTTTTTTTTGAATGATCTAGCAAACTTTTTCTTGTTATCTTGTGTTTTAGTTGTACTAGGTTAGTGTTGTCATTTATTAGCATTTGGTTGTTATTCACTGAATTGGATAATTAAAAGATGTATTAGACAACCACTTTTGTCCAAGCATTTGAAAAAATTGTCTTAAATAGACTATTTCATCAATAAGTTGATATCATTCATACTCCACAAACATTGTCATATTTAATGTCCTGGCAATCTATCATAACTTAAATTTTGTATGCCTTCACTTTGAACCTACATCTTTGCTTCATTATGTATTAGTGCCCTAGTTGGTGCAATTTTTTTAAATCCAAGTATTGATTGTATTAAAAGGATTCTCTTCTTTTTCCCTAATGAAAGCTCATTTTCTTCCTAATATTATGTCAGGAGAGTTATACATACAGTTGGTCCTAAGTATGCAGTGAAATATCATACTGCTGCAGAGAATGCTTTGAGTCACTGCTATCGGTCCTGCCTTGAGCTTCTCATTGAAAATGGTCTTCAAAGGTTGTTTGCAAGCACATGCTACATCAGTTGTTTTAAGTATTTTGTTTGTTTGTTGTGCTTCTCATATATTTTTGTAACATGGATCTAATGTCTTTTTAACGTGCAAAATTTACAGCATTGCTATGGGCTGTATATATTCAGAGTCTAAAAACTATCCACGAGAACCAGCTGCACATGTTGCAATAAGTGAGATTTTTCCCCACATTTGTAGTTCTTTGTTTATCCATCTTGACATCTTGTACATTTTATATCCAAGGGTATGCTTGACTTAGTCCTTTGAAAGTTAACTGTCATCCATTCTAAATTAGTTTATGGGCGAAATTAGCTAATGGCAGCTAATAACCTTTGAACCAGCTGCACATGTTCCTATAATTGAGATTTTTTCCCACATTGTACTTCATTTATCCATCTTGACTTCTTGTATGTTTTAAATCCAAGGGCATGCTTGACTCATTCCTTTGACAGTCAATGCCATCCATTATAAATTACTTTTATGGGTGAAATTAGCTAATGGCCTTTGCATAAGGTGCAGTACCAACTACATCTATTCATATTATCTGCAAAGGGTTTTTCTCATAATATTCTAGGTTTATACACCCAGCCAATGTGATTATGACACAAAAATCACAGGTTGACATGTAAGTTATCATAAAGAAGTGAACCAATAGGTTCATCTTTTACACAGGAAATTTCTGTTGGGTTAGGTGTATGGGATAGGGCCATACACCTGGTTGGAGGCATGAAATTCCATCTGCAAATGTATGTTTCCACTGTAATGGCTATGCTTTGAAGCCTGTATGCTATTACATTATTTTCAGTGGTCAGGTTGATGTTGATCATTTTTTTTTTTCCTTTGTTCAGGGACAGTTCGTCGTTTTCTTGAGAAGCAGAAAGATAAAATCAGAGCTGTTGTCTTTTGTACAACCACATCAACTGATACTGAAATATATAAGAGGTATTTCTATATTGATTCCATTAGCCTTCAAGATGCAACGTGTGTCATATCTTTAAATAAGTTATATGATGCCTTAATATAAGAGGTGGCATTTGCTGTGTACTAATTATGGCTATACATTAAATAAGATCATGTACACTTTATTCATCAATCCATTTGCTAATTTGCAATGTAGATTGTTACCGCTTTACTTTCCTCGAGACAAACATGAAGAGGAGGTAGCCATCTCGAAGCTTCCTGCTGACGTTGGAGATGAGAATGGTGAGACAATAATAGATGAACGTAAAATCAGAATAAAGCCTCTACCCAAGAAAACTATTCCTAAACTTACACAAGCCGACGTAGACCTTCCAGTCAGTGATGTTGGCTTGGTGCGAAGGTTAGTTTAACTTAATTATGATGCAAAACAACACATTATTTTCTACATTTGTTGTCTATTTTTGGCTTAATACAGTCACTGTTTCTGTTAAATTGCTACATCTCATTTCTTGTTCATATATTTGGTGTTAAAATAGCGATCAGTGATATCTACTGCTTAGATCTTGGCATTTACTGGTGTGAGAAGAGTAATCTCACTTCACGAGTGGTTTCTTGGGAATTATGATATCTTTGTAGGCATGCATAAGACGATAAGGTGTTCACCTTAACTGGGATGCTCTTGATCTGTCATTTGACCATTACTACAAGTCATGTATCCCTCTTTGGATCAATAATTCTTTTTTCCAGTTCTATTGTTTTTACTACATAATACTCTACAAATTTTTTTTTTCCAACCTTTGTTTGTTTTGAGAGAGGTGTTACAAGAAACAACCTAAATTTGTTCTAGCGATGCCTAAGAATAGGTTCTAACTGTACAAGACTGCTGTGCCTTTCCATGTTTCCATGTGAGAGATATTGCTCTTTTACATCTTGATGTTTAGTTGCTGTGCAATTGGCATTTTTGAAATACTTCACTTATTAAGGGCAAAGCAGAACAACTTTTTCATGTACCTTTTATAAATTATCTGTACACATTGTGCTTCAGCTTGATTTTGATCAGTATATATGTCGATGTTCATGTTTTCTTATTTTCCCAGTTTGTTTATTTGATAAACTTATGGTTCATTATGACATTATAGCTTTACTGGTCTGTCTAATAAAATTCATCTGATGAGCTAAGCAGATAATGTTTTTCTCACAGAAACTCATCATACTTGGATTCATATTTGGATCCAGCTTTCATGTCGTTAATTAAGGATCCAGATCAGAGGCGCAAGGAGCAATGGGAAAAAACTGCTCAAGCCCAAAGTGGGTGGAATTGTGCCAAAATGCTTGGATTTGGTGATCTTGGTTTTCCTCCTCTCTCTGTTGCTGAAGAATATTCTCTTCACTCTAGATACCTTGCTAAAGCAAATTCTCTTAATCTTTCTGAAATAGCAGAGATGAAAATTGTGTAAGCCCATGCGCCTCTTCTTATTTCTTGTTTGTATGTTTGCATCAGAATTTTTTTTTTTTTCTTTTGAAAATCAATTAATTGAGGAATTCTGAAATTTCCATGCATTATTTAGCTAAAGCTACTGGCATAAATTAATTTGTGGTGCCTATGAATTGTATTGATGCATTACATTTTTTGAAATATTTTGATCTGATCAGATATTATTTTGGCTTCATAACCTTTCTGCAAATATTTTATTTCATTTTTTTCCCATTGTGTCCTTGGTATGCGCTTGTGCATAATTGTGTTTGGTCTTTTATTTCTATTTCAGTTATCGCGGTGGGGTTGACTGTGAGGGGCGTCCTGTAATGGTTGTTGTGGGAGCACATTTTTTGTTGCGATGTCTTGATCTAGAAAGATTTGTGCTTCATGTGGTGAAGGTAATTAGGTTATTGATGCAGTTCTTCCGACTTTTATTAGCTTTTGCTGATAGAATACTGGATTGCAGAATTCATACTTGGATATATTGGGTTAAAAGGTCTTTGGCACTCTGCTTTGGAAAATGCTCACTTCTTCTTCTCTATCCTGATTGTTTTTATTTTTGGATTATTGATATTTAGTATCTTTATTAGTAAGTAGCTGTTGATTGCTAGTTATATTATGTCTTTTTTCTGAAAGGTATTTGTATTTTGTCTTGGCTACTTCATTTCAGGAATTTGAGCCCTTGATACAGAAGCCTTATACTGTTGTGTATTTCCACTCGGCTGCATCTTTACAGTTGTAAGTCTTCTTGTGCAGGTGACTTGTATATGCCTATTTTGCTTGAAATTCTCTTTTCAATAGACGAGTTACATCTCACATGTTCTTTGTGATTTATGCATGATTAAACCAGTACATGAATGTGAAATTTCTGGCACATTGGATATTTTATTAAAAAACAAGAAACAGGAGAAAGAGGTTAATTTATTTTGTTAAACTTTTGTTAGCTGTACATTGGCTAAAAGTTCATGAACCGAATTGGATTTTATCCTTTTCTCTTCCTTTTGGATAATCTAGAACTTTCTGCGTATGTATTTTTCTTAAAAATGCATTCCATGTGATCCCTAATTTTAAGTGTACAAAGGGGTGTTTTGAGCCTAGTCAAGTCAATGCACTGGTGAGCTTGACTTGGTTAAAAAACTTGAAGCTTGGAACTTGACTCGAACTTGATTGAGCTCTTTCTTTTATACTTGAGCTGGACTTAGTGAGATTTCGAGCTACTCAGGCTTCCTTTTAGAGCAACCAAACCAACAACAGAGAAGAAAGCAAAATAATAATATCTGTTTTAAAATCATCTTGCTTCTGACATATTATAATTGCAAAATCAGTCTTTAAATCGTGTTAAAATTAACTCTCCTGAAATCACATACATATGCATAAAATAGACAACATTGGATACCCATGCAAGGTTGACATTCAAAATTCGCTGTTGGATATTGATATACCCCTGTTGTATCAAATCACCGCTGGAGTGATTGTTACTAGCCTCCACACTTTGCTGCCACCCACCACTATCTGTTGTTAACACCAATTATACCACCAGTTGATACTTGCTCTCCTGGTTCTCATGCCATCCACCACATGGCAAATCAAAGTCCTAAAGTTTCAGCCACAACTTGTATCTCTCTCTCTCTTCTCCATGTTTCAAGTAGCCATTGGTGTTGGTTTGATGCTGGGCGTCATGTGAGCACAGGGGACTGGGAAAGAACCTGGCTAACATATATTATCGCGGAAAACATCAGGATTTCATTTTGTCTTTTTCTCTCGCACTCTCCATTTTTCTCTCATAACTGGCCACTTCCATCCTGTGAACCTCTCTGAGGGAGCTCGTAGGACCTACCACACTCTCCCGTCGTTGCTCTGTTTCTCATCTGCTCCTCCCATCTTTCTTTTCTTTCTATGTATATGTTTTATGGCAAAAATGAGAGAAGAGATCACTAGTTATCTCCTGTGAAGTTAGAAATGGGAATGTAAAAAAAAAAAATAAAATTATTGAGGATCTTTTGTATGCTTTTGTCAAATGGTAAGTAAATGAACTAACATTTATATGTTCCATAATTCATATTATATTTAAAATTAATTAAAAGTTTAAAAGCTTAGAGCTGCTTAAGTCACGTATTATAATATTCATACTTTGTTTAACTACTTGAGTAGCTCGAACTTGACTTGATACTTGATTTGCTCGACCTCGACTAGGTTAAATCTGAGTCTGGGTAACTTGACTGTTTACATACCTGATGGAAGTAGTGTTGCCTGGCAGCTAATTGTCCAATAGTTAGAAATTGTTTTGTACTGAAGGCAGCCACGGCTTCCTTGAACCAAAAATGGAAATAGTGTTTGTGTATCTAGGCAGGTTATTGTTATTATGTGATTCACTTCCACAAGATTACTAGTTTTCACTTTGTAACATAATGTTTTGGTAATTAATAGTCAACCAGACTTGGGATGGATGAGAAGAGTACAGCAAATTCTTGGTCGGAAACACCAGCGAAACCTACATGTATGCAACAACACTTTCTTTTAAAATTAGTAGTTATTTGTATGTTGTTTCTGCATTTCATATCCTTGTGCACACTGTGCAGGCAATATATGTCCTTCATCCTACTTTCCAGCTAAAGGCTACAATTTTTGCTCTGCAATTGTTTGTTGATAATGTGGTATGTTTGATATTATTTTCATATTTGATGTTGGATAAAACTTGTGGAT
Organism: Omphalea diandra; assembly: GCA_949677035.1. Classification (NCBI taxonomy): domain Eukaryota; kingdom Viridiplantae; phylum Streptophyta; class Magnoliopsida; order Malpighiales; family Euphorbiaceae; genus Omphalea; species Omphalea diandra. The sequence goes on along the minus strand of CATIWR010077478.1, from coordinate 80,260 downwards.
ATTTTAGTATGACAAATTTTTAAAATGATCTGTAGACATGGAAGAAAGTGGTTTATGTTGATAGGCTTCTACAGCTGTTCAGACATGTTCCCCGTGAGCAGTTGACGATCCCAGACTTTGTTTTCCAGTTAAGTTTTTTGCTTGTTTTCTATTATATTTATTTTATGATTTATATTTTTGCATATGAACATATAGGGATAGCAATTTGTCTTTGGGTTTGGGCTCTCTTAATGCATTCTTTCCCTTCTCATTCCACACTGATGCCTCGCAGCGGAAATAAGAAGATTCTAATATTTTTTTGATGCAATTAATGCAGGCATGATTTAGAAGTGAATGGAGGAAAGGGCCTTATGGTGGACCCCAGAACGAAATATGTGTACCATCGACCATAGGGGTCGCATGTTGGATGACAAATTTAGTACATAGATTGTGGTTCGATTTTCCTTCGGTCGTCCGTGAGAAGGTGGTTCCTGCATTTGGAGATAATCATGCACAAATTGTATCTGATTTATTTATTTTTTTTGGTTTCATATCTATTTTCAATTAATTGCGGTTACATTGATGTTAACATGTGTAGAAATTGTTTCACTGGTTTCTTTTCATTTGATTTTTTGGAAGATGAAATCTTGGGTTCTGAAGAAGGAAATAGTGTTAGTCGAATGGTTCTCAATAAACGAAAACATTTGACATTATAGTAAAATCTTCTTGGGTTGTGAAGTGCGCTCGTCCTTCTTTTTTACTGTGTATTGCCTCCTCCCTTTTCTCTCTTTCTTTCATATGGCATCTATCAAACATTTATCCTTTTATATGTAATAACTTCTTTGTATGCCTTTTTCTTTTTTTTGTGGTGAGAGTGGAACACGTGTATTTCAGTATGCTTTATTTGAAGACAACGAATTTTTTTTTTATATTCGATCTAATAACTTGAAATTTTTAAAATTTTGCCTCTGATTTACTATTTTAATTATAATTTTTAAAATTTTTAAGAATCAGTTATAGCTTTTGTTTGATAATAAAATTAATTAAAATTAGCATATGCAGGTATAATCGAGCAATTAGGCGTTTTTTCTTAAAAAAGTTTCATATTCGAATTTTTTTTTCTCAAGTTTCAGAAAAAAAATTAAAATAAATTTTTGCCATGATTTTATTGAAATATTCCCTCCATTTCAAATTAGATATTATTTTAGAAAGAAATTTTTAGCTTATAATACTTGACGTTTTACAATTATTTACGAACATTAATTATTTTTTTAATTTTATTTTTGCTCTCTTTCATAATAATTATTTTTTGTAGAGTACATAATAATTTTATGAAAATAATTAATTAAAGGTAACATAATCTTTTATTTATATACTAATATTTATTAAATATAATTCTCAATATATGTGTAAAAATTGTAAACAACATTTATTATAAAATAGAGATAGTATATATATAGATACAATAACGTCCAATAAAAAAAGACAGCCTTTTAATTCAACTTTCCTTTAAATCTTAATTAATTATAATGCCTACTAATATTATTAAATAAAATATTTATATAAATTAATTTTAAAATTAAAATATTTTAATCAATTTAAAAGTTTCACTTTATTCTTGCTTATATATATATATAAAGAGTTTTTTTTAATCTTAATTAATTATAATGTTTGTTAATATTATGAAATAAAATATATTAAAATAAAAAATTTATATATAAATTAATTTTAAAATTAAAATATTTTGATCGATTTAAAATTTCAATTCATTCGTGCTTGTTTATGTAATATATATATATATATATATAAAGAGAGGGAGATTTTTTTTTTTTTTTGTCCATCGAATAATTTCTTTACGTCGATGATTCCGAAAAAAATATTTCAAAAAAGAAATAATAATAATTAAAGAAAAATCCCTCCATCCAATTGGAACCTTAAATTTCTTCACTTCACTTAAGAATTTTACTAATTTTCTTTCAACAAGACGAAGCCTGCACTTACCCCCACTTCTGTATGTATTTCTTTTTCTCTAACTTTGATGCAAACTGAAGAAAGAGTTTTGAATTTGACGTTATCGTACACAAAGCTTCAATCTTTTATTTCAAATTTAACTTCTTTTCTGCTTAGTTTTTGAATAAAATATGGGAAATTGATTGAATAATTTGGACTCCGTAATATGTAGAGCTGGAATATCTATATTATTGGCTTTGAACCAACATGAATGAATTATCTCTCTGATTGTTTTGCTGTCCAAAATTTTACTCAGAAGAAAGGGGAGGCGCAGTTCAAATTCTGGTGAAGGGTAGTTCCTCTACTGGTGGAAATGGTGGAATGTCTGTCATTAAGTACAACAACAGTATCTAGCAACTTTGGAATTTGTGGATCCATCCCCTTTTCATGGGGGAGGCATTTTAAGCTAATCAGGAAAAACCCTAAGGTTCTTAGGACTTCTAAGCAATACCCTTTACCTCAATTTGTTCCAAGCCTGTATCTTTTCGGTAAATCCAACATATCAAGACACAGAAATTTTAGGGTTGCAGCTGGATGGCTGTTTAACCAAGGGAGTAACCAGGAGTCAGATGCAAGCTGCGAGCGTAGTGAGAATGCTAACGAAGATATCTTGATTTTCTTTTTTCAGCTAGACTTGGCTACTCGAGTTCAGGTTTGATTAGCTGTTGTTCGATTTTGGTGGTCTCTAAAGCAGTTAGTTGCTTTCCTTTTTCTTGGTTGTTATTCTCACAGGCTTATGTTGTTTGCAGTATGCTCTGAATGTGGAGCAGTATGACATTGCACAACAGTTGAGAAACAAGCTTACTGAGGTTGTATCTCATTTTCTAGACTTGTTAATATGCATTGTTTGCTTTTTACTACTACAGTAGCAATTTCTTCAAAACTCATTCCTGTTATACAGAAATTTTTTCTTTATTTTTCCTTGAAATTCCATGCATTCGTACCTCAAGTAACAGAAACAGTTCAACTAATACATAATCATTTCAAAGATATTTGGCATGGGACCTTTTCTAGTTTGATTTCTAACATTGGCATATCACATATGCTTGGCTAATACCCATTAATGTCAATATCCATGTGAACAAGCTTCTTCATAAACAGAGTTATCAAATACTTTGGCTGCATGCTGAATGAGTTCTTCACTCTTTTTGGAAGGTTGAAGCGGAGATTATTCGGCAACAGCAAGAGAAAAGGGGAACATCCTCAAAGAGTGAAGCTCAAGATAAGGCTATAAGCATCATAAGACTACGGTGAGGCTCACATTTGTTCTAATTCTCTTATTTGCTAGGGATTATATCCAAAAGGCATGATGAAAAGTTGCTAAGCTATCAAATATACTTTTTCTTACAACCTGTATGTTTGAATGTTTCTTTTTTGTTTTTTCATAATCAAACTCAACTGATTCTTTCCTTGCAGTTCAGACCTGCAGAATGCCATTGAGAATGAGAATTATGCTGTGGCAGCTCAGTTACGGGATCAAATTTCCAAACTGGAGGCAGAGACTTTAGCTGCATCAGCTAAAGCTCTAGCATATGAAAATGCACAGTATGCATTTCGTTTAGGACAAAAAGTGACTCACAAGAAGTTTGGTATGTTAGCATGGCTTCTATGTGTCGATTATTCTTTCATTTGTTCACAGTTTCACATCTCATGCAAGATTGAACTCTGTGCGACAGTGTATAGAAAGAATCCATCTTGACTGGAAATAGAAACATTACAATTTTGTAGAATACAGTGCCAGTTGAATTCAACTGTCTCACAGATTCTCTAAACACTTGATTGAAGATAAGAAAAATCAACTAGAATTTGGAATTTGCTTATTCCTTGAGCTGTAGAGCTTGCATTTTCTGGCAAAGTCTGACATCTCTACGCTGACTTTTCTTGCCTTAGTTATCTTAAAACGTTATTTTTTATAGCAAAGTCTGACATCTCTACGCTGACTTTTCTTTGCTTTAGTTATCTTAAAATGTTAATATTTTCTGCAGTACAAGAACTTTATGGCTTTTATCTATGCTTTTTTCTGTTCCCCTTGGAACGATATTAATGCCTATGGTTGCATTTCAATTTGTATTTTATTGGTACAGTTATTGATACAAACATGTATTAGCTGTTTTTTTCCCCATGAAGGAAATGCTGGAGTTATTGGCCAATTGAGTTAAATACATCTACATATATAATGTTGTTTTGAAGTTTTTGGATATATCTACACATATTGCAGTAGATCAGGGGATTTATCTTTTCTTTTTTTAAAAAAAAGAAAATAAAATTTCTGGCTTTTTTTCTTTCCTTCCCTTCTTGTTTTGATTTCTGAAGGCTATATCATAATTTCAGGTTATCATGCTGTGGTTTGTGGAATGGATCCGGTATGCTGTGAATCAAGTTCTTGGATGGAAACTGCAAAGGTTGAAAAGTTGTCTCATGGTTCTAATCAGCCTTTTTATCAGGTTTAATTTGATCTTTTATACTTATTCCCCTCTCTCCTTTGGAGCACTGTTCCTTCTCAAAATGTGCAAGACAATTATCCTCTTCAGCTGTCTTTTTGGAATGTTAACAGTTTGAAACTGTAAGGGGCTTGCTTTCTTCCTCCCCTTTTCTTTTTTACACCTCTACTTCACTTTTGAACCTTTTTTTTTTAATGTTTTCTGACGTATTTCCTTTGAACCTTTAACTAAAATATGTGATGTAGCGTCCTGCTTGGCTTATTTAACAGATGAAACTCCATTTAAATATGTGATTCAACTATAAATATTGCAAAAATAACGTATGATGAGTTCATGCATTTGGTTGATTTACTGCACAGGAAATTCAATATTTTTTAGTTATCTTGATAGTAGTCAAAATATTTCAATGCTACAAGAATATTGGATTCCCAAGGATGCAGCTATAATCCAATTATTGTGAAATGATTCACTTTTTGTCTACTTTAAATAAAACTTTAGTAGATACTCTGATGTGAATCCCAAGTGATTTGCCTTGAGACCCAACAACTTTACACTTGGTAGCGACTCTCTCAGAAAGGCATATCAAGTTCAAACAAGGAAAAAACCTCAACTCAAAGGCGAACCTGTGCTAGAGGACCTTGGTATATTGTGAACGAATCAAAGTAATTAGCTGTGATTGTTCGAAGCAACTCTTTGCAAGAATCAAAATTGAGAATTAATCTCACAAACATAAAGCTTTTGTAGGAAAAAAATCAATTGTCCTTTTGATAAGTGGGGTACAATATATATATAGTCCCCTAGGCTTACTTCTTAAACAAAATAAGAAAACAAATAAAAGTTAAACTCCTAAATAAATATAAATATAAATAGGAAAACTTAAATTAACTTCCCAAAAGGAAACTAAAGTCATTTAATCTCAAACTTTCACCCAAATTCTTGCAATATTCAATAGTGAAAATATTTCAAATTCTTGCAATCTTCAATAGTGAAAATATTATTCCACTATATTTGGTCTAAATCCTTGCCATATTCAATAATAAAAATATTATTTCACAATCATTGCATTGCACCTTGATTGGCCCCGTTGAATTTTTTTGCCTTTGCCCTTGTAATTGATGCTTGAAGCATTGCTAATGGATCTTTGCTCTTGTACTTGATTTGCATCATTCCCTCCTTTTTCAAGATGATTCATCCTCGAATCAAACTCATCACCTATATCAAAAAGGAGAAAGATCACTAGCATTAAAAGTAACACTAATATTATACTCACCGGGTAGTTCCAATTTGTAGATATTATCATTGACTCTTTACAAGACTTGAAAAGGTCTATCTCCTCGTGGATGTAATCTGGATTTTCATTGATTTTAAAATTTTTCCTTCCTCATATGTACCCACACCCAGTCGTCTAACTCAAAAATGACTTTCCTTCTACCCTTATTTGCTTGTTGTGCAATTTGTTGGTTCTTCTTCTCATTGTTGATTCGCACATTCTCATCAAGTTGTTTCACCAATTCATCTTTCTTCTTGCCATCCAAAATACTTTTTTCGTTACAAGGTAAAGGAACTAAATCCAAAGGAGTTAATGGATTAAACTCATAAACAACTTTAAATTGTGAAAAACCTGTAGCAAAATGCACAACACGATTATAAGCAATTTCAACAAAAGGCAAACAATCTTCCCAATTTCTCAAGTTCTTTTGAATGATAGCACGAGGATAAGAAGTATATATGATTTTTGCAAGGAAATAAACAAGAATTTGGAAAAGAAATCCGATTTCGAGTAGGATGTGACGAACCTGAAATAGAAAAGAAAAGAAGAAACCAATCGTAGCTTGTGTTGGAAATTTTGGTTGACTCGTCAATTTCTTATTACAAACTGATTTCATAGAATTTCTATACAAATCTTGAATAAAAGTCGGTACTTTTTCTTTGCCCACTTTAGGAATTCAACTTCTTTTTTATGCACCTAACGATGTTGAATTTGCAAAACTTTTTTTTCCTTTTTTTTTTTTATCAAGCTTTTCCTACCTTCTTTTTTTTTTCTTTTTTTTTACGAATGAGCTTTCCTCTTTTTTTTGAACAAGCTTTTCTTTTTTTTTAACGATTCTCTTGTTTTTTAATGAATGAACTGATCTTTTTTTTTTTTTTGCATTACAAAATTAAACTAGAAACACGAAATTGAGAATACAACTTAAATGAAAGATTGATGAAATAACAAGAATCAAACTTGAAGATCCTCCAAACCTTAATGTGATTTCGAATTCTCTGCCTCGTTGAATTTGATTTGATTTCAACACAAGTGATTTTTTTTTTTTGGTTTCAACCTTCAAAAAGTGAAAAAGATGAGCAAAGAAAAAAATAAACTACAAAGTAGATGTGACAGAAAGATAAAAAGAACACAGACGAACACAATTTTTTTTACTCTAAATGAAAACAAACAAAAATAAATAAATAAATAAATGATTAGACTCGGAATCAAGAAAACGTTACAAAAAACGAAAATAAAGGAATTAAATATTTGGATACGCAAACCTGACTTAGAGTCAAAACTCTGATACTAAACTGATGCGAATCCCAAGCGACCTGTTTTGAGACTCAACAATTTTATGCTTGGAAGTGACTCCCTTAGAAAGCCAGATTAAGTTCGAACAAAGAAAAAACCTCAACCCAAAGACAAATCTGTGCTAGAGGGCCTTAGTATATTTTAACAAATCAAAGTAATTAGCTGTGATTATTCAAAACGATTTTTTGCAAGAATCAAAATTGAGAATTAATATCACAAGCACAAAGCTTTTGTAGAAAGAAAATCTACTGTCTTTTTGATAAGTGGGATACAATATATATATAGTCTCCTAGGATTACATCCCAAACAAAATAGGAAAATAAATAAAAGTTAAACCCTTAAATAAATATAAATATAAATATAAATATAAAAACTTGAATTAACTCCCCAAATAGTCACAAATTTAAATAAGGAAACTCAAGTCATTTAATCCCAAAATCTGATCCAAATTCTTGCAATCTTCAATAGTGAAAATATTTCAAATCCTTGCAATCTTCAATAGTAGAAATATTATTCCACAATATTTGGCCTAAAATCATTGCTATCTTCAATAGTGGAAATATTATTTCACAATTCTTGCATTACACCTTGAATGGCCCCCTTGAATTTCTTTGACTTTGCACTTGTAATCGGTCCTTGAGGCATTGTTAATGGATTTTTGCTCTTGGTTATTTGATTTGCATCATGCTCATCATCAAAAAAGATATGTTTAATGATATGTGTTTGAGTCACGTGCACATTTCTGTGCAAAGGGCAAACAGATCTCAAGCAGTATGCGGACATCTGATGATCAAATATTTATCTCTTTTCCAGGTTTTGGTTGATGTACATGCAGACCCCAATCTACTGGTGGCTTATGGTAATTAGCATTATATTACTTCATTGCTATTCATCTCCATAGATTTTTTTTTTTTTTTCTTTATAACTTGGAACTGAATGCCAATTGTGTTGTATAATTTATGGAAAAAATTTTGTATGGTTTTAAGCTTTTGTTAAAAGTCATGCTAATGCGGTAATGCCTCTGGTGAACTTTGGGATGGTGTTCCATTGTTGCAGTTGCCGAGGAAAATTTGCTGGCCCCTGAGCGACCAGATATGGTAAGCTAAATTGGTAATAAAAAGCCTGAAACGTGCCCCAAACTTCTTTTCATGATTTTATGTTAACCATGTGCAGGACAGGTTTGATCATCCCTACATATCCTTTTTATTCTATGGGGCAGATACAGCTGGAGATTTTATCCCAATTACGCAGCTACGTGAAAAGTACAATAGGCCTCGGCATGAAGTGCCGATTGACCCTCCAGATGAAGACAGTGGAAGGGATGCTTAAATAAGGGATTATTGGTTTCTTGTCCTTGTAAAGTATTCGGAAACCAAAAAATCTTGCCGTAGTATTAGCTTGTCTTGTAGCATGAATACTTAATTATTATGATGTCCTTAATTTTTAGTGTTGCAGGAAATTTGACATTTTAGTTGTGCTGGCAATGTAGCAGAATACCTCGTACATGATGTAAATCAACATATGAATTCTCTCTTCCATCATCCGTCTGCCCTTCCTCTATTGAAGTCCCACTTCCTTTGAAGATATCACAAACTAGGAGAAGTCAATTCACATAAATCCTTTTTTAGCATAGAACCACAGTATTTATTGAAATTTAGGTGTCAGATTCTAGCTTCTACCCTCAGTTATTTATGCTGTAACTGCTGCTTTTCCCTTAAATTTGTTTTATGGTGGTGGTTTATCACTTGAACAAATTCTACTGAATTGAGTAACTAAAAGTGCAACGACAACTTTTCCCTGCCTCCAACACGACAAATTTGGGTTGAACTTGGGATGAGATGAACCAAGCTAATCTTCAAGGTAAGCTAAGCTTTTGTGGTACTTGTGTAACATGACATTAAAATTTAATAATTTTCCTTGAAGAATATATACAAAAAACCGTATTCGGATCCGGGAAAGAATACACTTTACCTCTTAATTTCGGAAAATTTTCTTTAAGCTTCGATGGGAATCTTAATTTGAAAGCGACTGAAATGCTCATTCATTGCTAGTCTAATTTAAAACTACTACAATTAGTTACGTGTTACATGTCCTAAATCGGATTGTATAATGTATGTGAAGAAAACATGAATAGTTTAATTTACGTAATAATTTTTCTATGTTGTGTTCCGTTTCTCCTCTTCTGACTCCTGTCTATATTGGTTTTCGGTTAGTTACTGCAGTTGAAATCTAGTTTGGCGCGCTTTTTAGTGCTCTATACCATTTGAGTGAAAATTGAAACTATCAATCATACTTGTCTGAGCTTCAACAATTGCATCAACTGTCAAATTCGGCAAAACAAATCAACAAAAACGATGACACTATTCATGCCCTTATTTAGGTCCTGCAAAACCTTAAGACAACTAACCTATCTTCATGCCCATCTTTTCCTCGCCGGCCTCCACAATGACCCGCAAAGCCTCTACTAAGCTCATCCAGTTCTACGCCCAAATGGGTTCTCTCCACTCCTCCAAACTCGTCTTTCGAACCTGCCAAAATCCCGATTCCTTCATGTGGGGAGTGCTCCTCAAGACCCATGTCTAGTCTCATCTCTTTGGCGAAGCAATTTCGCTCTATAATAACATGGTGCACTGCGAAATTCGGATCACAGACTTCATCTTTTCTTCCGTTTTAAGAGCTTGCGGTGGTTTCGGCGATTTGGGTAGTGGTCAAAAGGTCCATTGGACGATAATCAAATGTGGGTTTGATGCAGATCCTGTTGTCGAGACTTCTCTTCTTAGCTTGGATGGAGATTTCAGTTGCGTAAGCGACGCGCGGAAGGTGTTTGACAATATGTTGGTGAGGGATGCGATTTGATGGAGTTCGATTGTTTCATGTTATGTGGATAATGGGGAGGCAAAAGATGGTATCGGAACGTGTTTGTGTGGATTCGATGATGATGCTAAGCGTTGCTGAGGCTTGTGGCGAACTGGGATTTTTGAGGCTAGCTAGGTCGGTACATTGTTACACTGTCAGGAGGAGAATTGAGACCTGTGCGCCATTGAGTGACTCTTGTTATGATGTATAGTGAGTGTGATCTTTATGAGCATGTTTAATCGTAGTATTGTTTCATGGACAGCTATGATTTCATGCTATAATCAAAGTGCTTGGTTTAAAGAAGCCCTAGAAGTTTTTGTTGAGATGCTAGAATCTAACGTAGAGCCAAATGTAGTCACAATAATGGCTGTTCTAAGTTCTTGCTTAGAAAAGGGAAGTCAGTTCATTGTCATGTAGTTAATCATGTGGAGCTTGATGATTCTTTAGGTCCAGCATTCATAGAATTATATGCTTAATGTGGTAAGTTGAGATATCGTGAGAACGTTCTTCAAACTATTGGGAGGACAAACATCATTTCTTGGAATATGCTCATATCAGTTTATGCTTCACAAGGGTCACTCAAGGAGGCATTAACAATATTGGAATATGCTCATATCAGTGTTTATGCTTCACAAGGGTCACTCAAGGGGGCATTAACAATATTGGAATATGCTCATATCAGTGTTTATGCTTCACAAGGGTCACTCAAGGAGGCATTAACACTACCTGTGCAGATGCCGAGACAAGGACTAATACCAGACGCTTTTAGCCTGTCAAGTTCACTCTCAGCTTGTGGAAATGTGGGTTTTTTACGGCTTGGGAATCAAATACACGGTTATGCCTTTAAAGGAGGTATTCTTGATGTGTTTGTCCTGAATTCATTAATTGACATGTATTCCCAATGTGGCCTTGTGGATTTAGCATACTCAGTATTTGATAGGATCCAACCGAAGAGTATTGTATTTTGGAATTCTATGATTTGTGGATTTTCTCAGAATGGTAATTCATCGGAGGCAATTAGTCTCTTTTATCAAATGTATCTAAATTGTCTTGAGATGAACGAATTTACCTTCTTAACTGCAATTCAGGCTTGCTTCCACGTGGGACATCTAGAAAAGGGAAAATGGCTCCAACACAAACTCATTACCTATGGCATAAAGAAGGATCTTTACATTGACACCGTCCTACCTGACATGTATGCAAAGTGTGGAGCTCTTCGGACATCCCAAGGAGTTTTTGACAGCATGTCAGAAAGGAGTGTGGTGTCATGGAGTGTGGTCGATGCATATGGAATGCATGGTAATGTTGATGCTGCAATTCACTCTTCATTCAAATGATTCAGTTGGGAATAAAACCAAATGGCATTACTTTCATGAATATTCTATCAGCTTGCAGTCATTCAGGATATGTGGAAGAAGGGAAGTTTTATTTTTAACTCGATGAAGGATTTTGGAGTTGAGCCTAGTTCAGAACATTTTGTCTGTATGGTTGACCTTTTAATTCGTGTTGGTCATCTCAATGGAGCCGACAGAATAGACAACTCAATGCCATTCCTTGCAGAAGCTAGCATTTGGGGCGCTGTACTTAATGGCTGTTGAATTCACCAGAGAATGGACATGATTCGGGAAATTGAAAGTCACTGTTGAATATGAGAACAGATGATACTGGTTATTACACCTTATTGTCCAACATTTATGCAGAAGAAGGTAATTTGCATGAATCTAGGAAGGTGAGATCGGTAATGAAATGGAGCGGTCTGAAGAAGGTCCCTGGATATAGTACAATTGAACTTGACAATAAAGTCTATGGATTTGGAGCAGAAGATGTATCTCATTGGCAATTAAAAGAAATTTATAGCTTTTTGAAAAATTTTCAGGATTTGGCTATGGGAAAATTTTCAGAGTTTGGCTATGGGACAATCATGTAGCATAACCATTAATGAAACCAAACAAGAATACATTACAAATTTATAAGCTAGTCTTTCTTATCCTCTCTTTTATATTTTTGCTTTACATCAGTAGATAATTCATAAACTCAAGAATCATTTGATTGTCAATCCATTTTAAAAAGTTCATTTTTGTACTCATGATTCATGAACTTTGCCAGACAAACCTGGCTACAATTTTTAGCAGCCAATTTTAGCACTCTCAACTACTTGAAAAATACAAGTGAGGTTTTTTTTTGGCATGAGAAGATTACCAGTCAGGTTGGCTTTGCCATTTTAAACAAGAATTGCCGTTCATTGGAGGATTAGGAAGCTTATTGAACCAATCATCTAAACAGAGGAAATAGGATTAAGAGTTCCAGTATACAACAGAGGACGTAACTAACAATGTCTGACCCATGAATCACCTTTTTCATTTTTCCTCCTCAAAATCTTGTTCCAATTGCCTTTACTACAAAACAAAGTACCCTTTCATTATCAAGACGAAAATCTCTGTTATTTCTTTAATACACCAAAAATAATCCACGAATTCTTAAAAAGTAAGCAGGAGAATTTTTCTCCCACAATCAGGTTTGGCCTATCGAAAATAATACCAAAAAAAAAAAAAAAAAGATCATGAGTTAGTAATATAAAAGGTTTCTCCACAGACATCTGCACAAGCCAATCGCCCTCGGGGATAAATAGCATCATCAGCTTACTTGGTGACGTGATGGAGTGACCCCCCTCGCTTAGATGAGGAGCACATTTCAGAAGATAGCACAGGAAATTCTGTTCATTCAACTGAACTAGACTCTTGTACATTAGCATCATCATCTTCCTCGCTGACTTATGATGGAGTGATGCGATCATTCTCACCCAGATGGGGAGCCTCCCTCTTGCCCCATGCTGGTCAAATAATGCATTTTAGTTCTTCAAGCCCGTGTTTGAAGAAACAAATGTCAGATCAACAATATCGTTTAAGTATAAAAATCTTTGAAGAGCAAGGCTTATAATATAATGATCTCTTCAATCGGTATACTTCCTCACATGCATGCAATGCCACGTCAGATCATTGATCCACTGAAAGTCTTTTACCGTCAAAACCTAGGTCCAGCTCAACTTCCAGAACAAAACAGAACATCTTTAATGACCTTCGTGTTCACAATAATGACAGCTAGACCCCGCTAATCCTACAATTTGCAATATGATTGTCATATAAAACCATTGCCTATGCAAGAGTAGCAGCTTTTGGCAATGAGAAATGATAACCACTATTCATCTCCATCAGGCTAAACCCTGGAGATTTGGTTAATCCCCTTTGCTTTATCAACTCCCTTACCACCTTAACCTGATTCCATCTTCCATCAGAAGCATACAAATTGCAAATGAGCACATAATAACAAGCTTCATCAGAATGTAATTCTTGCATTCTCCTGATTGCTACCTCACCAAGATCAAACCTTGAATGCAGACGATATCCATGGAGAAAAGCTCCAAAAAAACTAAACCCTGGTTCAACTGGCATTTTCTCAATAAACCCCCATGCTTCTTCAAGCCTTCCAGAACGAGCCAATAGATCAACCATGCATGCATAGTGCTTCATGGAAGGCACAAATTTACATTCCTGACACATCGAAATGAAAAGATTCCAACCCTCAACAACCATCCCTGTATGACTACAGGCAGATAAAATGGTCGTAAAGATTACTTCATTAGGTGTCAATTCTTCCCTCAACATGTCAATGAAAAGGGCAAGGGACCCACTCGCATCCCCTTGAATTCCATAACCACGCATCATTGCACTCCATGTGACATTGTTTTTCACTCCTATACTATCAAAAACTGTATGTGCAGATTTAGCATTTCCACATTTGGCATAAAAGGACAAAAGAGCAGTGCCAACATAGAAATTTGAAGATAGCAAGGGACCCACTAGCATCCCCTTGAATTCCATAACCACGCATCATTACACTCCATGTGACATTGTTTTTCACTCCCATACTATCAAAAACTGTACGTGCAGATTTAGCATTTCCACATTTGGCATAAAAGGTCAAAAGAGCAGTGCCAACATAGACATTTAGTTGAGTAAGCATGGAGAGAAGAACCCACTCGGAAAGCGCCAAGGAAAGCACATGCTGAGAAGACAGTAACCAGAGTGACTGCATCAGGCAAGACAGATTCCATTCTTATTTGACAAAACAATTCAAGAGCTTCACATGTAGATCCATTCTGATGACACCCAGAAATAATAGAATTCCAGGCAACCGCATCCCTTTCTGAAACCGTCTCAAATAAGTAATGAACATCTCTATTCAAGTGGCATTTTGCATACATGTCAATCAAAGCATTTGCAACAGTAAGTTCCCCAATCCCAAGTTTAATCCCAAGACCATGAACTGACATTCCCAAATTCAAGTTGCCCAACTGTGCACATGCTGACAATGCACTTGTAACAGTAACATCGTTGGGAAAAATACCACCCCATTTCTTATCCATAAACAACTTCAGAGCCCCATCTGGGAAGCCACTCTGGCTGTAACTAACAATCATAGCCGTCCAAGATACAAGATCAACACTAGATAGCTCATCAAATACAGCCCTAGCATCTCTAATGAATCCACACTTGACATGCATGTCTAAAAGAGCTGTCACCAAATAACAATTAAGTTCAACACCACTTTTAATCAAATATCCATGAACCCACTTCCCTTGATGTAAAGCCCCTAACTTTGTGCATGCTGTACCTAAGCTGCCAAAGGTGAATTGGTTACCCTCAATCTACTCTTCTCTCATTCTATTAAACAAAACCAATCTTTCTACAAGGCAATCATTCTGCACATACCCCACAATCATTGAAGTCCAAGAAACAACACTTCTATTAAAATTTTCATCAAACACGAGACGAGAACACCCAATTTTTCCAGAATTTGCATACATATCTACAAGACCAGTCAACACTAAACTATCAGGACTCCCCACCTTGATAATTTGACAATGTATTTTCCTTCCTTCATCAATATCACGCAATTCACTGCATGCCTTCAACACAATCGAGAACACGACATTATCATGCTCTCTGAGGCAAATTCTCATCCGTGGTACAAAACCCAATAATCTCCCAATACAAATCGTTCAAAAAATACCACCTTAGCATAACTTTGCAAGAATAAAAATCTGGGTCAGGCATTCTATCAAACAACAAGCGTGCAGAATCAAGGTATCCAAAAGAACCATACAAACTCACCAATTTGGTATTGCATAAAAGATCATCAGCACGGCCATTAACAATAAGCAAGCTGTGAACTCTTTTGAGAAAATTGATGTTTTTGCAGAGACCCAGAAGAGAAAACCATGGGTTCAAGAAGATGTATTGAACTGAAGCCATGTCATGGTCAAGCTGAGGAGAAGGGAGTGGCCGCAGAGGCAACTAATGGGTCACGTAGGACAGATTTCTCCATTGGAAGTAAAAGGGTTTTCTGCAAAGGCAGTGCTTATGCAAATGAAAGATTAGCCTTAGTCTTACCATATTCTTTTGATTCCCATGTGAGCCTGCGATTTCAGTTTCCCGCCTTTTTTTTCTCCTTTTCTCTTGGAGGTTAGTTTTGTATTAATCTAACTTATACATATAAATCCAGAAAGAATGTAAAATGTTGGTAGTGTGAAACCTCCTTGTGTATGATGAGATAGCGTTTTGTTTAATTCATTTCAATAAATAAATATATTAGTAACAAGTTATTCATAAATTCAATTCAATATATATCTTTTCATTTTCTTTATATTTTATTATTTTCTTTAAAATTTCTACATTTAATAAATCCTTAATAATATATTAACTCACATCATAATCTATTATATGTCTCTTATAAATTATGACATATATATATATATATATATATATATATATATATCATCTTATCACACCAATTTTACTTCCTAATATTCATCTATAATAGAGTAATTCAAAGTTCTTTTATAAGCAAAAAGGTACTAGCAAATTCATGTGTTTATTTTTATAACTAACATGTTTCCTTTTACTAATGACAAGTTTAAATTAATTAATTTGGTAATATAACGAGATAGTGTCAATTGAATAACAACATCTAAAACAATATCAATCAAATACATTAAAAATCTTTGATAAGTAAATTTTTTTTTTAAGAAAATATTTGTTGCATCTTTTGCTCTCCAAAATCCAACCCATCACAAAAATTGAACTACCTATATGATCTATATTGTTACTACGATTCACTGTTTTATCCACTCTACTACTGATAACTAATTTATTATAGATAAATATGTTTTAATTTGTAGGTTGATGTAAATTTTACATTTTCTTAAGGTGTTATCCATAATTTTCGCGTATTTGTTCAACAGTCAAAATAAAATTGAAAAGATAATTCTTAACTCAAAATGTACTTTATTAATATTTATTAAAATTCATTTGCTTTTAAATTATTATATTATGTATAATTTAACTTTTATAAAATAGTGTTTTAATTACATTTTACTTTGTCATAATTTGTTTTCAATTAGATTTTATGATATTATTATAATAATAATATTTTAAAAATAAAAAAATATGAATTAATTAACTTGAGTTTCTAATCGCGTGAAATGCAGAATGACACCTAGTTAACTAATAAAGTAAAAAATCAATAGAGCCTGGAAACAACTACAAATTACAATCATTATTTATTTGTAAATTTATATTTGTGTTTATATTTTAATTAAAGAAATAATTAATATATAAAAATTTAAAGATATGCATATTTCAAATCAATCAATATATATTATTAATTCTATTTTCAAAATTAATTTAAAATAATTACTTATCATTTATCAAATAATTATATATAATATAGTCATGTATCATTATTTTATATTATCTAATAGAAAACAACCATATTAAAATTCAAATTAAAAATTTAAAAATTTATTATCTTATAAAAAATTTTCCAACTAAGAAATTTAAAAATCTAAATAGTAAAATTTATAAATAGTAAGTTAAGATCATATAAAAAAAAAATTGAACAGTGAATTAGAAAAATATAAAAAGTTACAAAAATTTAAACAATATCTAAATAAGAAATTAGAAAAACACAAAAAATAAAAAAATTATTTAAATGAAAACTAAGATTTAAATAAATTTTAAATAAATTCCACTTGTTGTTCAAAATTTTGAGTATATAAGTTATAACATGCAGTGTAATAAATTGTTATAAATTATTTTGTTCAATTTTAATAAATTTTCTCTTAAAATTATACTATAAATTTGATGTTATGAATCAATAGGCTTATTACACTTATCTCACATATATATAATTTATAATTATCTATTGATTTTTTATCATGAAATATTTAATATTATTTATTTGATTAATTATCAATAATTTATTTTATTATAATTTAATAAATTTTCTCTTAAAATTGTATCACATAAGATAAAAATATAAATTAATTGACAATCATTTATTATAATTACCTCCATGCATAATAACAAATTTTTAAAATTTTATTTTATTATTTTATTTACTTAATAATAATTTTTATAAAATATTAATTAATTATTTAATTAATTAATCAATTAATTATTTAATAAAAATATTAAATTTATTTAAATTTTATTATTATAATCTTCCCGCGCTCCTCTGCATGAATTATTAATTATTTGGAATGAACCAAGTTAATAGAATTATTTTACATAGACAATTATATTTCAATTTTTTAAATATAATAATTTTTTATTAGATAATTTAAAATAATGATATGTGATTATATTATATATGATTCTTTGATAAGCGATAATTAATTATTTAAAATTAATTTTTAGACTGAAAGTTAATAATATATATTAATTTCTCTTAATTCATTACATATTTGATTGGTTGAAAGAAATTGAAAAAAAAAAATGAACACTTCGACAATGTGAACAATCATTGAGTTATTAATCTATAGTGAAAATTTATTATATTATTATTGTATGGTGGGTATAAAGTGTATCAAAGGAGAAGGCCAAATGCATGACATCTAGCTAAGAATAATTTTTGTGGTCTATGCCCACAAGTCCAAGACCATTAATTCATTAATCATATAGTTTAGCGATAACAAATGTATTTTATAAAAAAGTGGAGATTTTAAATTTGATTTCTTTATAGGAGCTGTTAAAAGAAACAGATTACTTACTATTTTGTGTAATTTATTATATTATTTTAATTCATTAAACTTTCTATAAAAAAAATTTATTAATTAAAAAAATCCAAATCTTTACGCATCTTGATCATGATATCAAATCTTTTAAATTTTAATATATTTATCCAAATTATAAAACTTCTTGACAATTTTCAACTTGTAAATTTGATTAAAATTGAATAATATATCTCATAATGCGTACGAGGCATTACGTTAGATTCTAAAATTTATGACAATTAAAATGATAAAAAATTTAAAATTTAATCAATGTGTCACCTATATTATGAGATGAATCATTTAATTTTGATTAAAACTACAAATTGAATATAATTATTAAAAAATTTATAAATTTGATTAAATTGACTAAAATTTAAAGAATTAAATATAATGGCTAAAATTTGTAAAGGTGTTGATTATTTTTTGGCCAATAAAAAAAAAAAGCCATTAATTATAAATGTACAAATGATTGTTAATCACCGTCTGTCCTCACCAATCGAAAAGGGGGTCACCCTCTCTCCTCACCAATCAAAAAGTGAGAATAAAAAACGACAAAATGATTTTAAAGAAAATCCATTAAGTATAAGATTAAAAATATTACATTTTTTAAATATAATGTTTTTAATAAAATAATATCATAATTACATATATTAATTTGATGCAATATATTCTTTTTTTTTTCCAATTTTTCATAAGCATAGCATTTACTTGCAAATTGATAAAAGATAAAATTATATCTTCTTTAATATAATTTTTACAAAATTCGAACGTGATTCATGAGATGGAAAGCAAATCCACAAGCCAACCTCTTCGAATTGAAATAAGGAGTAAATTTGTTGGCATCTATTTAGGTTTGTTTTGAGAAAAATACGTTTTTAGAAAATTTTTATATTTTTTATTTAATGTGCTTAAAAAATTGATCAATAAAAATATTTTTTTCTGATTATGAAAAATTAATTTTTTTTAAAGAATTCATTTTGTAGATTTGAAAAATTAATTTAAATAAAAAAATAAAATTGTGTAAATACATATCTATTAGTATATTTATTATAACAAATTATCTTTGATATTATTGATCGCTGTTAGTTGATGATGATAATTGACAGTTAATGAGAATTATAAAATTTTTATTTTTGATATAGATATTTTTATATTAAATAATATAAATATAAAATATTTATAATTTAAATATTATTATAATATAATAAATTAAAAATTAGTATTTTAATATGTTTAAAATAATAAACAATATATTTCTTCAAGTATATTGTTTAAAATAAATTTTTTTATGAAATAAATACTGTCTTAATGGATAAAATAAAAAGAAAAAAAAAGCTTAATTCCATATAAAAATAAAAGAAGATAAGAGGGGAATAAAGAAATTAAAAAGAAAAAAGAGATGAGGGTATGTACTGTCTCATGAAATCAAAAAATAGTAATAAAAGGCTAAAGAAAAGGACAGATAGATAGGAGTGGCGCTCAAAGGTGGGCGTGAGCTTTTTGCATTTCTTTTTCACTTTTATTTATTATCATATTTATATTAAAGAAAATAAAAGAAGAAAGAGTTAAGGAGAAATATGATTGGTGGAAAGAGTATCTAATAATAGCAATAGTAGTGCCCCCAATGGATTGACTCTGACCACAAAGATTGCAACCTCTCTCACTCACACGACACCGACATCTTATTTGCCTCTTTCTTCAGACAAAAATTAGATCTTCTCTTCCTCTTTCACGCGCGCCTCCTTGCTCGTGTACCTTCTTTTACTATGTCTATGCAATTTTTTTTTTTAAAAAAAAAAATTTTAGGATTATGGTAAAAGTATTATTAATTTTTGTTTTTAAAAATTTACAGTACATGTTAATTTGATATATTTAGAAATATTAATTATTTTTAGATATTGATTTTAAAAATAAATAAATTCTCTTAATTATTTATATTAATTCTTGAAATTATTTTCACAATTATGTATTTCTCATTAATATTATTCCTCAAACAAAATACTTACTTGTTTTTAATGGTCCGTGTCATCAAGGTTTCAAGTCAGGGGAGGCAATGTAACATGTTTCTTGAATAAAAATTTTCTATGTTTAAACTTTTAAGAATATTTTGTAAACAATTTATTATACCACCTAACTACAATGTTGACAAATTTATAACCCTTGGAAAATAGTATGTGGTTGCTTAGACTCTAGAGTATGACAAAAACAATTAGTAAGCACGTTTTAATAGCACCTATGTGACTGAAAATAATGAAAATAAATAAATGAATATGGTATATATAAATATCAGTTGTAAGTGGATGAGAATATATCATGACAATGTTAAGAGGTGGGACAAAGATCAGAGTTCTAAATCAAAAACTTCTTGTATCCGGAAAAGGACAAACAATGAGGTAGAACCGCTTCGTTAACAATCAAAGCACCATTAATAAAAGGGGCAAACAAACCCCCATTTTTCAGGATGCTTTTCCTTTTGTTACCAGTTCTTGTACATTCACATGGACCCAATCACCTAAAGGCTATTCTAGTTTCACTTGGTAGAAAACTGATGTGTGAGATTTCATTTTCAATTTCAGGCCAACAGATATGGGAAATTTTTAAATTAAGTTTCCCATCAGTTTCTAGCTGAACATAAATGCATGGTTATATTGACATTACTTGAAACAATAAATTTCCATTAGGGTATGACCTTTACAATGTGCTGGTTTCTTTTGGTAAAATGGAGACTATGCAGCTGTATTGCTCAGATAGGTTTATCTCACTCAGAGCAGTGATGATCCCTCAAGTCCCATCCATTCACTTAATAAATCTTTTAGTAATTTGCAAACTGAAAACCAAATCTTGCTTAGCATGTACAGTTATTACAGAATGTCAGCTGCCTAGGCACCTCCCACATTCTAGGGTTATCCCCTTGAACTATGAAGATGAATTGGAAGCAGCTAAAACACTAGTATCAGGATCACCAAAATTCACTCTTAGAACATGTGGACAGTCCTATAAGTCAATGTGGATACACAACTGACAAAATGCTAGTATATATCCGCGAAGAAATCATGCAACATTATTTATGAATAATACAAAGTTAGTAACCACCCAAAACATAGATAATCTAGGGGACCCAGATTATGGACTAACAAATGTACAAAGAATCCCCAGTGGCTCACAATTACCTCAATTCTCCAAGTCGTAAAAATGTATCTCCGCGCTTCTCTTTATAACATTCTCAGATGATAAACCAACATCTCTTCCAATGATTAGGTTAAAGGGAGAGCAGAAGGATTGCCTGGAGGACATCTTTGCCGGCGGGGTCGTCTGGTTGTCTTCCCCCACCCTGTTAGGCTTCTATCCTCTAGTCCCACTTCAACACTATTGAGCTGCTGTATCAGGGGAGTACAAGGTGGGGTTGGCATCAAAGCAGGAGAGGCGCTAATCAATGCGCGCCTCCTCCCCCTAGCACAACCACTTCTAGTAGAGTTCCTTCTCGTTAATCCATGCCATAAATGGCCTGTTGCTCTCATCAGCCCCCCAAATGTCTGAAGATCTTCTGTTACCTCATGCCTTGACAGCGAAGCAAGGCCCGGGAGAATGTCTCTTTGGAAGTCCCTCCGTTGCCTTCCTCTTCTTGCATGGCCTTTACGAGTTCGAGTTGGTAATGAAGTTGTTGCTGTTTCTTCCAGTTTTAGGTTTTCAGGAACCAAAGGCTTAGGCATGTAATCTTCTTCTTTGGTCTCAGTCAAATTTAAAATCATAGACTCAAAGTAATCTTCTGAAGAGGATCCCTCATTATCTTGACCATTCTCAGCATATTTGCTCTCTAGATCCTCAGCAAAAGAGGAAACTATCTCCACAAACCAATGAAGAGGATCTTTCATAGAAGCTTCTGATTTCTTGCAAGTGGTATTATCCTCATAATTGCATTGACCAGTCAAGGAGATGGCCACTATTGCCTCTGCTGCCACTGCTGCAAATTCATCAAATGAACTTTCAGCCTTGTTCTGTGACAACTGTAAAGCTGGTTCATGAACAATTTCTAGACATTCTTCTGCAGGAATTACATCCTCTTCAGTCTCAGGAACTGCAGGGGCTTCCAGATCTATTCCTGAAATAATCTTCACATCAGAGCCTGGGATGGAAGACATCAAAGACACCTCATCCTCGGTTACACAAGAGTTCAAATCAATCTGATGTCTGACACAGAAAACTTGACTGTCTGTTTCTTTTTCTATAAGCACAACTTCTGCTTCAGTCTGTTGACCAGAGTCAGGAACTGCTAAATCACAAGGTAAGTTAATATCAAGGACCCTACATTTCCTGTTATTTTCAACATCTTCAGATGGCTGAGGAAGTGATAGAGAAGGAGAGGTAAGAGAAGAAGACTCGATCTTTGAAACATGTGGCTTTTCAAAAAGGGGAACGCCAAGAATTTTTCTGCAACTTGAGGAGTCACTTGCTTCGATCCTACTGGCCTCAACAATGTTGGAACAAAAAATTGATTTGATGTTCTGAACAGCCGTATGATTAAGATTCTTTCCAGCTTCACTTTTATCAGACAACCGATTCAGACAAGATTCCAGGTCACCCAATTCCCCTGTATTCAAATCCAACCTGACATTAGTAGCCTCATTTTTACAGTTAGGTTTAGCTCTTAACCAAGGCAAAGTGACAAGATGATCCTCTTGATTGCTTTCTAAATCAATGACCTCAAGGCCTTGCTGGGAAGCCATCTTGGTTGAGGAGCCGTTTGAAAGCGCTACGTTCAAGTTCACATCTTTCACAAACTTCGAGTCCATGCAGTTTGAGATCTTGTAAGGTTTAGCTGAACCATGATTTATTAAATGCTTGGGGGCTACACGACTGGCACTACTGCAGTTCAAGTAATCACAGTTGCTCGAAGGAAAGTGAATCAGTAGTTCCTTGGACCCTGAAGAGGACCCATGGTGAAATCCATTTTGGTCAGGCATTTCATTCCCAACTCTAAGGTTGGATGCAGAATTGCTATTATAATTCCACCGGTCTCCAAAAACGCTGTGACTCTGAGTTGATGACTGAGAACTCCTACTCAAGGTCACAGATGAGTTCAAATATGGGTTCATTTGCACTGACATGGACTTCTGGCTAAAGCTATCACTGAGTTTTTCCCGAGATGAAAAGGAGTGAGACCAGGAGTTACTTAAGTCTGAAGATGGATAAATTGCATATGGACTGGGTATGTGGGAAGCAACAACCGAAACTGGAAGGTTATTATTGGAAACCGCATTATTTCTTCCAGAGACTTCTGAACCACAAGCTGTTTTCTCTCTCAACTGATCTACCTTGTTTTGATCAGTAGGAAACAGACTTGCAGGTTCATTACTTTTGCTCAACAGAAGCTGCATTTGCTGGGAAGGTGAAGGCAACTTGTCCGGCTGAAGGCCTTGAGAAACAGACTTTAGGTTATTTTTATTGTTCGCTGCAACAAGAAAAAGCACACATGAGATCATAACCAAATGTAACAATCCTAGAAGGCATCCTAAAATGCTTAAACTAAAAAAACTCAAAAGAACTGAGAGCTTTCCATATTGAGTTATAATAGTCAAATGACAGGATGGTCCACTAGGTGGTGTACAAGAGAAAAAAAAATATCTAAAGAAACACAGAAAATTTACTATATTTATAATTTCTCTCCCTATAGTGAACAGGACACTTTTTCAATACTAGAATGTGATTCTCCTTTGTGTTGAAGCATAAAAACTTCTTCAAACGGTATCTGTGACTGATGCTTTGAGGGCTTTACTAAATTATCCAAGTCAGATACTGAAGATTTAAGTGAAATCAAGAAACTGAATGGCAACTTCATGAAGAAATCTTACCTGAGTCAAGCATATGGGGAAACCCGAGTTTTCCATTCCCATTATTCTGCAAATGATGATCACTGACAGTCCCATTAATACTCCCATGATGAGAGTTCAGTAAATTTTCTTTTGGGAAACCATGCAATTGTAGTTTTTGCTTAGCATCCAGTTCATGCCCTTGAATCTCACAACGAGAGGAAGTACAGCCTAGAGGATCATTTGCAGATGCAGTTGCATCTTCAATGTCAATAGGCTCATTCAAGTCAGCCAAATTAATTTTGCTTTTTAAGCATGATTCAGATTGTAATGCATCTCCTTGACAATTATTCTTCCCACAATTACCAAAAAGCAGATTTATTCCACTTTCAGGTGCAACTTTATGATCTCTATTCGGCAGAAAACTAGAAATACCAAATACCTTCTCATCCCTTTGTTGTTCTCCTTCTTCAGTATCTATGTACTCATCAGCTGGAAGTTGAAGATCAAGCATCTTTCTCCTCACCTTTGTGGGTCTGGACTCCAGTATCTCTACATCTTTCGAAGAACCTCCATTTTGGGATAGCAAGGGACTAGCTTGTGCGCTGCTTCCTTTCATAGAACTCAGTGGTGAATGCATGTCTTCGATGCCCGAGCTAGATGGTCCAGCACAAACAGAGTTTCCCAAGGGAAAGCTACGGATATGCCATTTCCGAGCCTCTTCAGATGTAATTTGAGATGCCAAGGGGCTTGATAACAATGATGTCTCAACAGGCATTCGATATTTATATAATTCTTTCATTTTAATTTCATCCATTAAGTTCCTCTGTATTCTGTATAGTCGGTGAAGTTCACACAGCTAGATGGAAAACAGAGAGACAGAAAAATATTTTTAGTTGCCTAGCAAACAAATGGAATAATTCAAGCATCTTCTTGACTTTGATTGAAACATATAAGGCGAAAAAGGACATCTAAATTCTGATCAGATAATTTAATTAGATCAAATTTCAAAGATCAGAAAAAACAACTTCAAATCAAACTTACCTGGTTCTTAAATATGGCCTCATGCTCCAGCATTGTCTGCTTTACTACATCCTTGTCATACCCTGGATACAAATCTGAAATGGCTCTTGGCAAGTATCTATTGTAGGATTGCCCATTTGCGAAAGTTCTTTCTCCATAGTATAGAGGCCAGCCACAACTATTAGAATCCTCATTAAGATCCCTCATTGAGAAATATCCCGGGAAGCAGCTTTCAAACTGTACTTTTGCTCCCATTCCTAACAATCAACAACAAAAAAGTAAAGCATGAATTAACATAAAACTACCAAATAAAAGAATTATTTAGAAACAAGGGATAATCCTACAAGAAACAAGTTTCTCAGTGAATTCAGTAGAGTTGACAGAAGCATACTATGTCTCAGACAACCACCGTAGAAACTGGGAGACAGCAAAGGGCCAAGGTGCCACGAAATTTAGCAATCCTTGTCCTCGCACAATCCAAGGGGGAGAGAAAAAATGAATGTAGTTTCTTGTGCACAGATTAATATTAAATGATTACAGCAGATTAGGAACATGTGCAATAGGATTAACATATCTGGTCAAAGAAAGCAAAGATCAAAAGCTGCAATATTTGCTTCAATTTAGTTAAAATAGGATGAGCAATAAGCAAATCAAAGAAAGACAAGTTTGTTTCCTTAAAGCAGCAAAGAAATTCATTTATCATGTAAAGGAAATTAAAAAATGCATGATTTGAGCCCAAAAACAACTCATTTACTATGAAAAATGAACATTTACTGCAAAAATCCCCATTCATATATGCCAGGACAAGAAAAATACTGGCATTGCCATTTTTAGATAAAGAAAAAATATCATCAGCATAAGAAATATATAATAAACCCAAAAGATTATCAAAAGAAACAGAAAAGTGCAAACAATTTGCCAATACAGTTCATATATCATGTCTATTTCATAGGTTACTTTCCTCCTATCTTTATTTTTCTATAAGGTAAGTTCAGAAATTTGGCACACTTTATTTTCTTGTGCTCGTGATTTGAAAACATAAAAGCATGCATGAAATGAGAAAAAGAAAAAAGAAAGAATTAACCTATTTTGCAGAAAATACCACAAATTATCCTAACATCTATATCATGATCTACTAATCCAAAAAACACATTGCTCCTAACTTCAATGCATACTAGCATCAGAAGAATATCCACCTGATAACAGGATAGATAAACATCTGGAGAAGGTAGCAACTTCTGGGAATATAAGTAGACTGTAATTCACACAGATGTGAATATAAAATTTTCCAGCTAACGTACTGATCAGCAAAAAACTCCTTGATGTGATGCTCAAACAGTCTATTGTTGCATGGATATGATAACTATATTAGAAACATGAACCATCAGAAGATTAACAGCAAGACCAAACGTACTAAAGATTCAGTAGAAATCAAGGTATAATTTAAAAAAGATTTAGACATCAAAACTAAATACCACTGTCAATCACTTGATAAAAGAAAGAAATTCCAGCTAGTACAAACACTGGGGGGAGGGGGGTGTGTATTATAAACTGCCTAGAGTCTAGAAGTTACAAGCACTTGATTGAAGATAAAGATTAGACCAAGGAACTTTCAACCCACATTGACAAAATCTCCTATTGAATTCAACTGTTTAACCAGTCTCTTTAATATGCTATGACAAATGCAACATTCAAAAGCAACAAAAGTTCCCCTGCCTAAGTAGAGATTGAACTATGAGGAGAAGGCACAAAGATTGAATTTTGACGCTCAGCCCAGTAAAGTGGAAATTTAAGAAACTCTAACATCAATAAGGTAAATTCAAGTACACTCCCTTCGACCTGGTTCAGCGGAGAAAAAAAAAATCCTAAGATAAATTAGGCACAAAGTTAATACAACAGATCCCTTCCAACTACAATCCTAAAACTCATCATATTACCAGATATCAGCAACAGAACATACCACACTAGATTGTAAGCTCACCCATCAATCCAAATTACCCATCCAAGAAAGAAAAAAAAATCCCAGTGAACTGTAGAAGCCATAAAATTCTCAAAAAATAAATGCATAAAAAATTAGACATGCCATAAAGCTAACAATTTACCAAACTAAAAACAGAATTCATACATTAAAATTAATCAGCTAGTAAAGAAAAATCCAATCACTAAATTATTTTAAAAAAATAAAGACAACAAATCAGAATTACCCATGAAGTAAAATAAAAATATTACCTCAGACCCACATCCTCTTATCTCTTCCTCTGAACAATCCCCCTCAATGAATTGAATTATTCGACAGTTGCCTCCATATCATTAAAAAAAAAACAATAAAAATAAAAATTCAAAAGGTTCCTTAAGACTGGCAGTTTTCTTTCCTTGCAAACGGAAAGAAAGATAAAAAGCACAAGAAAGAAAGAAGTAAACAGCAAAGAAGAAAGTGGGTGTTATTGGAACTCCATTAAAGAAGATTAGATCGTCTCCAGAATTGAACAAAACTAGGAGATTTCGATCTGCTGGGCCACTCTCTTTCTCTCTCTCACAACTGCAACAACAAGAACAACAACAAAAAGCAGAAAAGAAAAAAATTAAATCTTTTATTTTACTAGAGAGAGGAATAGAGTACTTTTATTTATTTTATTATGGTATACAGAGAGAGAGAAAGAGAGAGATCCCAGATAAGAAAATCTTTACACAAACAAACGAGCTTCTAAGAACAGTTACATGAAATTTGTCAACATCCGGTCTCTTTTTATTCTCTGCTTTCTCTTCTCCTTCACTTCTCTTTCTCTCTCTCTTACATTTTTTTTTTTCCCTCTCCTTTAATTTATTTTTTTCATTTTTCCCCACTTCTATACTATATATACTAGCATTTTTAAGGAAATTAATGTTACTAATGGGCATGTCTAGATTCTCTGTAAATTTTTATTAAATATGATTTTAATTAATATTTTAATTAAATAATAAAAATAAAAAATTTTTAATATTAAAATTTAAATTTTATTAGTATTAAAATAATATAATATTATAAATTATTTATTAAATTAACTATTTCACATATGTGTATCAAGATAAATAAAATTTGTTTATTATATGGTATGCATCAATTATTACTAAAAATTCAACTTGTATATTAATTCAATGATAAAATTGAGATTATTTAAAAATGAATGTTAAAATTGGAATTTCATAATACAATATCTTTTTAATATTTAAAAATTACTAAAATCTCCATTTAGCTGACCAACAAGCACAACAAACTTGAAAGAAGTAACTTTATGAGGTATAAGTAATAGAAGTAGTAGGGGAGTAATCCTCATAAGCTTACTGTTAGTTTAGTTGTCTTCTATTCCTAAAAAATGAAGGGTGATTAATTAGTGTATTAAATCACATGAATGTGTGATTATTTCCATTTAAAACTTTTCTTATTCTTTTTAATTAGGGATTAATACAGCAGACAAGAAGTGGGTCCCATGATATTTGTGGGAAGGATGAGATTTCTTAAGGTTTTGTGGTCAAATAAAGAAATGCCCATACGTGTATGGTATATTTACGATATTGGGTTTGATCCTTTTCTAGTGGCTGATCCTCTCTGCCTTCTTCAAAGCTGAGAAAATGAAAGTCCTGGTTGTGAGTTGTTGTGCTGTTTCTTTTTCTTTTGCTTTTTTTATTATTAAAAAGTATATATTTAAAGCTTGCCACGTGGATTATTTTTGCAGCAACATCAGAGATATCAATATCTATTTATTGAATATCTAAAATTAATAAATTATTAGAAAAATCCTGACTAAACAAAATATTTTTGGTTTTGAAGATAATGATGATACTGAGGTCAATTTCCCTCTTTAAAAAAAAAAAAGAAAAAATTGAGAAAAAAAAGGAAAAGAAACAGAAAAGGAGAGAGGAGAATTGATCTTTGTCCTTTTGAACACAATGAAGACAACTTTTTGCTAACAAAGTTTCAAGTAAAGCATCAATAAATGGTTAATTAAATAGTACAATATGAATCTTTTCAAAAAAAATAATAATATGAAGGATAAGAACATTAAAAAGAAGGTTTAATCACAAGAGAAGGCAGTGAAGTTTTTCTCAATCACCCATTTCATTATTAGATTAGGTGCCTAATTTCTCAATTTATATATTAATCTTAATGGTTAATTTTATGATTAATAATATTACATGGCGGGCAAATTAAACTTTCAATAATGAATTTAAGTTTATTGATATTAAAGTTGAACAATAGCTATCATTTATCATTAAGTATAATATAATCTTTTAAATCAAAATTATTATTCTTATTTTTTATACCTATAGATTATCTTACTTTTTTTACTAAATAATAATATATGTATTTTTTTTAATTAATAAAAGTAATCTTTTAGAAAAAAAAAAGTATAAATTCGTGATTATTTTTTCAAAACTTTTTTTTGCATGAATTTTAAAAAAAAAAAGAAAAAAGAGAGAGAGAGACATTCAAACGGGAGATGCAAAAGTGTGTGTGGGGGTGGGGGGCAGTGTTAAGAACTTCAATGATTGATCCTAGAAAGACCGATTGCATTATTTTCTTTTTTTTTCTTTTTTTTTTTTTTTTTTTTTTTAATTTCTTAGAAGTTACAGTGGGTGAAAAAAAGAATATTGTTTTTAAGGTTTTTCTGAGAACTGCAACAGTTTCATCAAACACTAGACTTATTGTGCATAGCATTTGAATGCCTTAAAAGCTTGTCTTTCTTTACCCAAATAAATCAAACTAAAGTTGATAAATTATTGAATCAAACTTTATATCCCTTTCAAATTTTAAATTCATAATCAAATTTATATTTTTCTCGATCTCTTTTCATCAGTTACAAAGCCAAAATTTTAACTCTAATATAATTATAAACCAAAATCAGTCACACGATGAAAATAGATATGTAACTATAGGAAATATTAGTTTACATGCATACATAAATAAAATTTAATAGATTACTTTACAACAAATTATTTTTGATGAATTTTCATATCATAAAAGAAATGACATCAAAAGAGAAAGAGTGAAAAAAATAAACTCAAAGATTAAGATTTTATTTTTCTAATGTTTAAGAAAATTTGACTATTCTTTAGTATGAATTAAATATATTACCATGCAATTTTTAATTAAATAAAAATTTTAGTTGTTTATTAATTGTTTAGTAGCCAATTTAGAAAAGATAAACTATTTTTCGATTAATCATGTTTACTCTATTTATGTTTTAAATACTGGCATTTCCAACTGCTTACAATTTTATATAAATATAGCTTTATTTATTTATTGGATTCAATTTAAAATGGTAATAATATAAATCATTATTTTGTAAATATTTAAGTTAGGTTGACAATAATAGGTTAGAATTGTTAAATTTTGAATTTTAATAGGTTATAATTAGATTTTTAGTGGAGACAATAATAAAATATTTATAAATTACAAGAAATTTTATAAAATTAAGTTGACCCCACTTAACACCATGTGGCTCCGCCACTACCTTTCATAAACATATTTTTATACAAATTGAAAGTTTTTGAGTTTTATTTTGAAACTAATAATTATTTTATTTCATTACATATACTTGCTTGTTCTGCAATGGTAAATTTTGTGCAAAATTTTGGACGGCAATTTATATAATTTTTAAATTTATGAGCGTTGAATTCAATTATACTATTTGATATTTAATAGCATATCATATTTTATTTGCACATGAACTTACAACTTCAAAATCATGGAATATAAAAAATATATATAAAATGAATTATTGCAATTTGTTTTACAATGAAGATGAAAAAAATTATCATTTTTTTAAAAAAAATTAATTTGTAATTAAGGACGAAATTTGAGGAAATAAAACTGCAATTTACCCTTTTCATACTAACCATGTAAATATTAAATTAAGAAAAAATAATATGAACATAATTACAGGACTTATCTATCTATAATCTTTATATCAAGGTAGAGCATAGATAGACAGTAGACAGCCTATAGATTTATTCACTTATGAGCTGTGTGACCTGTGAATTTAGGAGAATCAACAGGTTAGGGCCAAAAAGAAGAATGTGGATGTGCGAGTTAATTTCACCCATAGACCATCGACTTATTGTTAATGTATTTTATTATCTCTTATTTGTAATTTATCATTTAAGGCATTTAATAGATATTATTAATTTTAATTTCAAAATTAATTTTAAATACTTATTTATCATTTTTAAAATAATTATATATAACATAATTATGTGTCATTATTTTATATTATATTATAGAAAACTACTATATCAAAAAAATTCTAAATAAACAACTAATTACCATATAAAAAAGACTTTTTAAATAAGAAATTTAAAAATATAAATAGTAAAATTTTTTAAAAAATTTCTAAATAATAAATTAAAAAATATAAAAATTAAAATTATAAACAATTTTTGAATATGAGAATATAAAAATCTTAAAAGTAATCATTTTAAATAGAAAGTTAAAATTTAAATTAATTTCATTGATTGTTTAAAATTTTGAGTATAAAAAAGCTAACAGTAGTGTAATAAATTATTTGATTCAAATTTAATAAAATTTTCTTAAAATTATTATGCAAAAAATTAAAAATATGAATTAATAAATAATTTTTATTATAATTATCACGTATAATTTATAATTGTATCAAATTATATATAATTTGTGATTATCTATTAATTTTATTTATTTGATTAAATATTAAGAATTAGTTTATTTAAATTTAATAAAACTTTTATTGAAATTGTGTTATATAAAATTAAAGATATGAATTAATAACAATTTTTTATTACAACTACATTCTTACATAATATAAATTTTAAAATTTATTTACTATTATTTTTATTCAATAATAATTTATAATAAAATATTTAATTAATTACTTAAAATAATTATTAAATTTATTTTTATAATTATCTCATACAAACTACAGATTTACTACTAGTTTTAAATTAAGGAACATGATATTTTACAGTTAAGCGTTAAAAAACTACTAAATTGAAGAGGTCCTGCTCCGCATCATTACTTG
Organism: Omphalea diandra; assembly: GCA_949677035.1. NCBI lineage: Eukaryota > Viridiplantae > Streptophyta > Magnoliopsida > Malpighiales > Euphorbiaceae > Omphalea > Omphalea diandra. Next base: position 48,437 of record CATIWR010077478.1, on the reverse strand, counting down.
GCTAATACAAATTTTACACCTCACCCCATCTCTTGTCCCTCTCATAAAAAATTCAAATTTATCAATAATGCAAATTGTTAATATATTATTAATTTCAATTTCAAAATTAATTTTAAATAATTATTTATTGTTTATCAAATAATTATATGTAATATAGCTACATGTAATTACTTTATATTATATAATAAAAAACTATCATATTGAATAAATTTTAAATAGATAATTAGAAAAATTAATTGTCATATAAAAAATTTTCTAAATAGAAAATTAAAAAAGCTAAATAGTAAAAATTTTAAATAAAAATTTAAAATTATATAGAAAATTTTCTTACTAGATAACTAGAAAAATATAAAAAGTAAAAATTCTAAATTATTTCTAAACATGAAATTTTAAAAATAAATATTTATTTAAACATAAAACTAAAATTTAAACTAATTCAATTGATTGTTTAAAATTTTGAATATATAAGACATAGCAATATTATAATATATTATCATAAATTATTTTGTTCAATTTTAATAAATTTTATCTATTATACTATACAAGATTAAAAGTATAAATTAATAGACAATATTTTATTATAGTGATCACACACACATACATGTATGTAAGTATAATCTATCAGTTTTATTTTTATTATAAAATATTTAATATTATTTATTTAATTGATGATTAGTAATTCACTTCATTCAAATTTAATAAAATTTTTTATAAAATTATGTTATATAAAATTAAAAATATGAATTGATAGATAATCTTTTGTCATAATTAACTTCATACATAATTATAAATCTTAAAGAAATTTATTTTATTATTTATTTACTTGATAATAATTTTTATAAAATAATAATTAATTAACTAATAAATTAATAAAACTAAAATATTAAATTTAATTAAAATTTATTATTATCATCATCAATGCACAGATTTACAACTAATAAAATGTAATTCAAGGACAGCAGATGAGAAATTCACCTAAAATCAACATTTTGTGCAAATTATATAATAAGAAATTCACCATAAATTTTTTTTTTTCAAAATATTCACAAAATATTGTGTTGCCCGCAAAGAATAAGAATGAAGAAGAACAGTGAATAACGCCCTTTCACTCCTTTTTCTCAACTCTCGACCGAATCCCGAATTTTTGTCTCCTACAGAATTTGATCTTCACAGTCCAATATAGCAAGCAGCTCTTGGGATTCTCCTCTTCTTCTTGCTTGCCTAATAACACAGACTTGAGTCACTCTTTTTTATCATATATCCTTTTCTTTTTTGCGGCTACATCAGCCAAAATCAAATCAAAGATAAGAGAGTAAAAAAGATGAGTTACCTAAATTGGGTAAGCATGGCTGCCTTCCTAACACGACTTTAAATGGAAATCAAGCTTCAAGTCTCTCCATCACGGCAAAAAAAAAGGCTCTTTTCCGCCCCCGAGAAGCTTTGGAGTTTTGGCCACTCTCCCATGCTGTCGGAAGATTAGAGTGCAATTGAATTCTCACAAGTCTTAGGACTTGCATGGAAGTGAATTAGAGAGAGTTTAAGAATGAAATGTAAATGAAGTTAATGAGTTATAATCTCGCTTGTGAGTTTTTTGAAGATTAAAAGTTTATATTCATTTACTTTTAAATATTTATTTTTTTAACCTACAAATTGAGGATTAAAAGATAAAGTCAAAAAATTTTAAATAATTATATTTCATTTCATACCTTTCTATTCTATTACATTTCATACATTTTCACTCTAAAAAAACTTGATACAATATGTAAGCGAAAGGAAGGTAAAATGATGAATCTGTCTAATGAGTCATGTACCTAAATAAAGGTAAGACTCATAAATTATGTTAGGAAAATAATGATTTTTACGAGAGAGACAAGCAAAAGAGAGAGAAGTGGCGAGTTGTAAAATATGTTAGGAAAACTGCTAATTAGGAATAACACATCAACATATTGTTGGGCAATTAATGTTTATTCTATAAATTAAAATTCAGATATTCTTAAGTGACAAATTAAAAAAGAAAAATAATGATAAAATGTATTAGTGATAAATCAAAAGATGATGGGTACAATTAATCTGGAATGTGCAAAATGGTAACAATTTATGAGTTTTGATTAAAAAAAAAAAAGATTTATTGTCTTCAAGGTTTCATATAGTTCTACTCATTGTTTATCTGAATGCCTTACCCGAATATTCAGTGTGGATAAAATTTAAATATGAATTCTTGTTAACCAAAAATAATAATTTTCTTTTGGTGCGAACCCTTTATTCCTTTGTAATTTGAACAAAGACAATTGTTTTATTGATAATCACATAATGCGATAAGTCAAAAGTTCAAATTCAGATGATTTAATCTTTTATATTTGTTATATATTTTAAATGTGTAAAAAATAAATTGTATAATTTGAAAATGATAATTTTTTAATACTTTTTTAAGCTTATGTTGGTTATATTGAATTTTTTGGGTATATTATATATATTGGTATTTAGGTCTATTATAATTTTGTCATTAATTATGTTCTTGATTATCGAATCAAAAGACAGATGAAAATTATTTTAAATTAATAGATATTTACAATTATAGATTAATTATTATAAACCCCTTATAGTTTACCATAATTAATCAAGTCATTTTTTTAATTTCCAACCTCATATAAAATAAATTCCTTATGGTTGATTTATTATATTAAAAAGGTCATTATTAGTCAAATCAGAAAAAGTCAAATATAGAAAAAAAAAAACTAAAAAGGCAAAAATACCCTCATACAACTCACCTTTCGCTCTTTGAAGCTGGCCACTCCAGTCAGGTGAGTACTCCTGCAATTTTTTTCATCATCTTTCATCTTACTCAACGTGATCAGCATCTCAAGCTGGATTCTACGGTTAAACCATTATCAGCGATAAAAGAGCTGAATAATCACCACAAATCAATAGCAGAAAAGATGATGCCAACAGGCCGAATTGGATATGAATTCTTTATTAAAGTGAAAAAGAATAATTCTCCTCAATCCTTTTTACCAATTATAATACCAATTCAACTCACCTTCTATATTTCTACCCAATCTCGTCTCGAGAACTAAAAATCCAAAATATGAAATTGAGAGTTCGGATGTCAAGAAAAGGGAAAATGGTGCTAACAAAGAAATCATTTTGCTCGTGTGTAAAGTTTGGCTTCAATTTTGGATGCAATGGTGTGCTTTTGAGGCAGCAAATGGTGATGCAACAGCATTTGGTTTGATGAATAAGGGAGTGATTTGATGGAAAATGTTAGAAGTTAAATTTATTCGCATCATTAAGTTACTCAACTGTTATACATGAATTGAATACATTTTTCTTTGAACTAACTTTTAGAATGAATTCTACTCAATCTCATTTGACATAAATAGTTATACAATAGTGTTTGCTTCTAATGTTGATAAGGAGAGAATTGAGGTTGTTGAGGTTATGATGGTATTCTTTGATATGAAATTAAGGATATTGATGGCATTTCATATAAATTTAATGAAAAAATTAAAAGACAATTTTTTTTAATATAATAGATCAAATGTTAATATAAATTTATTCCTCCATGTAGTTAATAATGAAATATTAGTTTAATTCTAAAATTATAATATTATTTCATCATAAAACTTTTTCGATAACTTTATATCATTATTAATTATTAATCATAGAGGAGATTCTCATCAGTATAGATATTATATCATAATATAAAATATCTCAACATCTTATATGAGAGATAAAAAAAATAATAATAGCATATAATTATTAAGTCGTTGAACAATCAATCACAAATTACATAACTCTTAAAAAAAATAAAAGACAAAAATCTCAAAACAAAAAGAGATGAAATAATGATAAAAGACAAAATAAATAAAAAAATTATAAAATAAAATGAAATATCTATTAAGAAAATAAATAAACAATAGGGCGGCAATCCAAAATCACCCAATTTTTTTTTCTAATTTACCTTTAAAAATAAAACTTAATATGGTGTACTATTGGTAATATTATCTAAAGTTTTGAAATTATGTATGAAAATGTTTTAATCTTTCTCAAGTGAGCAGATAAAACTATTTTTCATATTTTGTTAATTAACAATAATAATTAATATTTTAAAAATCAGATTGATAACTAAATTGATTAATTAATCAATTTTCAATTCATTCAGTTTGAAATGTTCAATTAATTCAGTTTATTATAATTTTTTAGAAAATTAAAAAAATATATATATAATATTTAAAAATCAGAAAAAAATAATATAATATAACAAAATATAAAAATGTTTCTAATATTTAACTTTAAATAAAATATTATAATTTTAAAAAATTGATTTTTCACAAAATAATATAGTTTTGTTTTAAATTAAGTTGGATCTAATTTTTTTTATTTTTGACAAAATTTTTTAATTTTGATCAATATGTTAATAAATTAATTTTTTTTATCTTAATTAAATTCAACTATTTATCAATTTCATCCAGGATTTGATATAATTCTAAAAACACTAACAATGAATAATCTTGTTTCACCTAAAAACAGGCCATCTAATGTGATGACAGCAATAAGAGTTGCATGGGACCAAGCGAACCACCTAATTGTGTTGAAGAAAAAGAAAAGAAAAGCCAATGACAGAAACAGAACTTTGGATAATTTACTGAAAATAGTAAACATGGTTTGCCAGCTTTGCCCATCTGTCTCAACCTTTTTGTTGCTCCAATTGTTGTACTAATCAAACCTTGAGTTATATGTGACGTAATAATAAAAATTATTCATTAACCCATGTACAACATTGTATAGAAAATAAAATAAATTATTTGTTGAAAAAAAATTGAGAAAAGTAATTAGTAATAAATAAAATTCATAAAATGTATTGTTTTCAATGTATTGCATATATATATATATATATATATATGCAACTCCATCAAATATACCTCCCGTGGATTGCTCATGTTTTGAGAATGGAATCGACTGATGGTACTAAGAATAGAACTATGTTCTTTTAGAATCATGAGATATTTTTTCCTTTGTATTTTTCATAAAAGAAAGTTCTATTAATGGTCAAACAATACCATGCAAGTGAAGTACAATCTGCTTTGCATACGGTATCTTATATATATATATATATAGGAACCAAAATCAGAATTAATTTGCTAACGTATTTATTTTCATCCGTTTTTAGTTAACTAATTTTTTTTTCAGAGAGAAATTTTTTTTTAGATGGAAGAGAACAATAAAAAATTGTAATTAAATTTCAAATTTATATTTTTGACGGTTTATAAATCACCTCAATGTTGTTTAATTAAAGTTTAGACTTTAAATTTTAGAGTGGATATAATCTCAAATGGTTAATTTTGACTTCCACATGATGAACTAATAAAGTATAAAAATTGAGTGGAATACCATTTTTATGGAAAATTTCTAGACATGTAATTATGCGCTAAATTTATATATGTAGTGAAATTCTACGGTGATGCCTATTTATACTGTAATTGTGTGTCGTTATATAAAATATTAAATTATGTGTGTAATTTATAAAATATTTATATTAATTTTATTAAAAATAAAAATAATTTAAAGTAATAAATAATTATTTACATTAATAAAATTATTATCTAAAATATTTAAATTATATTAATATGATATTATAATATAATATCGTATGAGATATATTGATTTACTAGAGATTTAATAGCTATAAAGTTCTCTCTATTAATTCTCACCATTATAAAAATAAAATTCTCATTATATATTACTTATTTGTCTCAATGAGAGTATGTTTCCTGTGACCAAATTCAAATGCGAACTTTCATATTTATCAATTCAAAATAATATTATTACAAAAGTATTATTTAAAAAATAAAATATTTTACTGATAGAAAATATATAATAATAATTTTACAATATAAAAATTTCATAAATGAAATTCTACATTCATAAAAAAAACAAGTAATAAAAATCCCACCTTAAAATTTCAAATTGAATTAATAGAGTCTTGAACTTGACCAATAAATGTTAAACACGTAATTCATTTAGTTGTAATATTTAGCCATTGTTACATTCATATTATCTTTCTACGAATTCAAGTTAATAATCTTAAAATATAAATTTAGTATTGATATTAATATATTATTTGATTTAAATCTAATTTAAAATTTTATTCCACTTACACATGAATTTATATATTTAATACATTATAAAATAAAATAGAATTTATTTCAATGAAATAAAATTTGTGTTTTGTTTAAGCGTAATATTTAATAAAATAGTTATTATATAAAAATGTCTTTATGTTATTTTTAAAATTTTTTTACAAATGTAAAAAAAAAAACTAAAAGAGGAAAGAAATAGTAAAGAGAGAAAGAAAAAGGAAGAGAAAGAATGTGAGAACTAAAGGAGAAAAGAGAAAAAAAAAAAAAAAGTGTTTCTACTAATAGTATTTTTATTACAATAAAAAAAAAAAAAAGCTTGACAGCTTTAAAATTTATTTGAAAATTTTATCAAATTTTATAGAATTTGGTTTAGTTATAATCAATTTCAAATAAATTTTTATTTAAACTAAATAAATAAAATGTAAATTTTCAAATAAATTTCATAAAAATTATAGAATTCATTTATATCAAACACAGTATAAAACTTATACTCTATGAACTATCAAGGATCTAATAAAATAAATTTCAAATGAATTTTTATTTAAACTAAATAAATAAAATGTAAATTTTCAAATAAATTTCATGAAAGTTATAGAATTTATTTATATCAAACACAGTATAAAAATTACACTCTTTGAACAATCTTCCGAATACATAAACATGCCAAATTTTATGATATTATTATATGGAAATGCCAATTTTTCTCCTTAGAATCTGAAGAAAGATTTGTGGTAGCGATGTATGAACATGAACAGAAAATTTTGAAGGGAATGAACTGTAACACTCAAAAGGGAAACATGTACATTAATTTTAGTACTTCTGTCACCCAAAAGACTAGGACCACAAAGCAGAGCCAAGGTCCCAAGTTTCATATCCAGCTGCATTCTTGGTGATCATATCATTCGGTGTAATGTACAAATTTAAAGGAAAACCCATCAACCAGACCACGGCCACACCACCATCACATGGATTTGGTAATGCACTCCCTGACGCAAAAATCCACATGAGATGGAAAAGACAATGCTTCTGCTCCTGCTTCATATATATCCATGACATTCCAATATTGCTTATAATTAAGGTCTCATTTATATGTGAGGCCCATATGTCGCGATATTCATCAGCTTATTAATAACAAAATGTTAGCTCAAATCTTTAGTACTCGCATAGGTTGTGAGTTGCAATATATACAGAATATTGTAAATTAAGAATTTTTGTTTGAAAATTTTCTCTTTAAAAAAAAAAAAGGAAAGTAAATGTCAAATTGATCTATGATTTTTGTATTATTAATTTTTAATTTGACATAATTTATGGTATCTTTAGACTAATTTGCATATTTACTGAAATCATATTTCTTATTTAAATAACTTTGTGAAAAATCTCATATTAGAGGACTTATCAGCCGGCTTTAATTCAATTTTCGTCAAAATCAAATTAGTCAAATTTTAAATTTATAAAAACTAAACAAAATTAATTTTTTCTATCAACTGAATTGAATTGAATTTAGTTCAATTGATTTGATTCGATTTGATGTAAAAAATTTAAATATATATATAGTTTTTGATATTTTCATATAAATTATATAATTATAATTATTTGCAGATATGAAACTTATTATATATTAATCATATATGCACATATAGAGTATATTTAATTTATCTTAAGTATAAAATTATATTTATATATTTATCTTAAACTTATTTGAAATAAAAGTTTGATTGTTTCAATTAATTCGGTTTTTAGTTTTCAAAGTCAAACCGAACTCAATTTCAAATTTGATCAAATGAAATGAAATGAAATTAATTAGTTTAATTTGATTTTTTTTATTTGAACTGAATAGTAGATAATCTTTACATCATATCTAGACTTATTTTTTCAAATCATTGTCTAACACATAGATTTTAAAGTGTAAAAATGAATTTGATATTACATGAGAAATCTCAATGCCTTTTAGGGTGTTTTCAAAATACTATAATTATATAATAAAATGAATAATTTACATGTAATATGAATAATTTTACATATTTTTCATTCAATATATAATTGTACATAGTTATATAATAGACGAAAGAATTTTATATATTTTCCATTTGAATATATAATAGTTATATAATAGATGAAAGAATTTTATATATTTTCCATTTGAATATATAATTTAATGTAAAATAATACACATAAATATTGATAAAATTAACTAAAAAGATAATTTAATTATAAAATTACCCAGAAAACCTCATAACCTAATCCAAAAGTCTAAATTAATAATTGGATATCACAACTCTAAGAAAGTGAAACAATCCGCTCCACAATTACTTTTCAACTATTGACCCCAATCATCAAACATTTGTAATAAAAGAAAATTGGAACACAATATATAGACATTTTATCACTTTAATTCCTAATGGAGTAAGTTGCAATTTCTAATTCCTAAGGGGAGATTTAACAATTTGCAATTTTAATGAAAGTTAAATCTACATATAATGTGGTCCCAAAGTACTTCTATTGTCATTGTCATGGAAAATGTATGAAGCTTTCTAAAGTATCAAATAGCAGAAAGAGTTTAGCTAACTAAATGCTAATGGCCCACTTAGAGTTTATCATCATCCATGTCTCACAAAGTTGATTGACTTGCATATTATGTGATGGCTTAGATTTTGGCTCTTGCTTCAATCATTCCATCTTCCACGTTAGTTAATCAATGAATTGAATGACGAGTACACAAATAGGTCCACCTTAGGAAGTTGGGTTTGATGTTTGAATTTTCTTCAACTCCAAATCTGTTAGGATTATATTAAGTTTTAATATTACTTTACTTGAGATTCAACATGATTAAAGTTCATATTTTTACTTGCCTTAAATATGTCTACTTCTTTTTTTTTTTTTTTAAAAAATATTTTTTAGAGACTTTTACTTTCAAATGAATAATTCTTTAAGAATTTTATCATTTTTAATTTTAAGGTTTGGTTCATTGGTTTTAATCAAAAGCTTATACTTCTTCGTTTGATTTGTTTATCAACTTTGAAACTAGCATCATCAGTATGAAAATAAGCTAAACCTTTGAATTGAAATTGGGTCAATACCGATAATTTATTTATCAACTTTCAAGTCCTTAAGAAGTAAAATGATGATCTTACCATGTTAGTAAAATTTTATTTAGGAAAAAAGAATACTTATAAAATATTTTTGATATATTTATTGAAGAAATTGGATTTATTGACTCCATTTTGGAAAGAAATTTCTTTGCTTTTTTAAAAAAAGTTAAGTGGTTTCAACTTTATAATGTATATTTTTCTAGTATAGATGACAAATGATCTCCATCTCAACATTGAATTCAATATATCATAAATGTAGTTGCATCATGTTTTTGTGCATGCAATTATCATAATGGAGAAATTTGCCAAATTGATGCTGCATCTGTAAGTCTATGCTGACTGCTCATTTTATCCTAATCGGTTAAGAATCTGTGTACTATATTTATCAGAATGAGTACATCATTCTTATGAAAGGTCTATCATAAGCATTTTCATGTGAGCATAATGGAGAGTTTTAAAGAAACAAAAGTTTGCAAATTGGTAGGAATAATTAAAATTGTTTTTTGTGAATGACTAGTCCACCACACCACACCCTCCAGCATTGCTTCACTCTATCATTTTTTATTATTATTATAATTATGCACACAAGTACCTCCATCAAATAAATTATTTTCTGTAAAATAAATGGTGTCTAGTTAAAATAAATTTCTGAAAAATGATATTTTCTATGAAATTGAAACTTTTATACGTTTGATTCTCACATTTTTAAATTTAATTTATAACGAACTCAAAATAAAAAAAAAATGTTTCATGTGTATATATATATAAATGGCTAAAGTCTACGATTGGGTGAACCGCTCCACTTCCTCCTCCTTGTGTCCAGTGTTTCGGATAACTAGCCTGTTACTCTTGAGAATTTGGGCCGGTAGTGGGTGATGGATCAAATCAGCCTATTAATATCAAACCCGGAATATTTGATAAGAATCAATAATGCCTGATTTGAACAAATACAAAGAATGCCGAATTCATAGTCCTAGTAGCCTGAAGTAATTTACGTGTACAATGTTGATTTTTCGTTATGCTAATGTACGAATATATATATTTTTAATTTTTTTAAACAAAATATCAACTTTTTATTCATAGTTTAGTAAAATTACACAAGCTAAATTTGATTTATAAATATAGTGATAATAATAATCTACGAATAAATGTATAAATAATGAAACACGTTCATGACATTTTCAAATCGACATAGCAAAATACTTGAAATTATAATCTGACAGCAAATATATTTCACACATTGATCATTATGAATTCCAAATCAATTTTTTTTATAATATTTAAATAAGTATGATAACTTAAATGTCAGTGATAAGTTGAATATCATTATTAAAAAATTTTAAAAATACAAAACTCAAAACTAAATAAAACTCTTTTAAAGAGAGAATAATATTTTATAAAGAAAAAATATATAATCCTAGAAAAAATTTATATTATTTATATTTTCAATTTTATTGTTATTTAGAGTCAATTTTTAAAATGAAAAGTAAAAAATTTTCTATAATTTTCACTTTTTCCTGACAAACTTGTTTTCTTCTTTTTATGTTTTTTAAAACAGTACAAATATTTTTTTTATATAAAATGTCACACAATATTCATAAAAAAAAGTTATTTTTAATATAGCATACTAATAAAAATTAAATTTTAATGATATTAGTGACTATATATTAATTCGACTTTAATATATAACATTATTCTCACAATTTTTTTTTATGACTCTACATATAAAAATCTTACACATTCAGTGCTATAATATACTACGAAACACTAAATCAAATATTAGGAACAGTCAATTAATATCAAATTTTAAAAGTCCTAAAGAAAACTACAAATTATTGAATTAAAAGATAATACACAATTCTCAATAATAAAAATAACAGAATAATTGTAAGTGACAAAAACTTTTCATATTGAAAGATAAAATCAACAATTTTATTGAAAAATAAACTAACCAAATATTTGAAGAATATAATAAAAAAGCAAAAAAAATGTTTTTAAGAAGAAAAAGATAGAAAAGAAATCACTAGGTTTTAATGATAATGAAAAAGTACATTAGATATTAGGAGTGTTATATATCTTCTTTATATTACATTGTCTTCACTTTTTCTATATTATAATAATATGTGACTAACATTATTCTTTTATTTTTTTATTATAAATAAAATTTATATTTTAAATTATATTATTCTGAAAAATAAAATAAAAATTTATATTTTAAATCATGCAATACATTATTATAATAAAAAATATATATATATAACATCCCTTTATTAAATATAAATAACAAAAATAAATATATTTTGACGATCGAAATTATTTTTTAAATTACCAAATAAAGTTTAAAGATAAAACAAGAAATGATGACGAATGGGCATCAAGAGAGCTTAACCCCAACAGATGCAATGGGAACTGCGGCAATGCTATAATTTCAAGCTTAAAGGCTGTCTGAAAAACCAAATCTACCCTTTCTCTTACATTTGTCCGTACATACCTAACAATAACACAAATTGCGGCGAAAATTGTCAGATCGAAGAATCTTTGGGCTTCTCAATTCTAAACAAACAAACATCGATTTTTTCGTGAATAACCGAAACGCCACCATCTTTCCAAAATTTCTATGACCAAAATGGCCCTATGGTCGACCCCACAAATGACATCGACTGCGTGAAGAAGAGAGCATCGTCCGCCCCTGGGTTGCTCACTGTGCCCCTTCACCTCAGAATTTACCATATTTGTCCTTTTAAGATAATTGCAAGAAGGATACTATTCGGTGTGGGTGACCTCACTTTTTGAAATCAGAAAATCCCTGGAATCATGAATGCTCATCGGTCATCATTGATTATTTCAACTATGGGCCCATATTTGTTTTAGATGCCGGAAAATGACTTGACTCTGGAGACCAATGGTTGACTGGTCATGTCCGTTAATGTTTCCCTTATCTTGTTTGGGTAGCATGCGATTTTGTTATTTTTTTAATTTGAATAGTCAAATGAGGACAATGAGAGCATGTATGCTGCTTTGGGCCTTATTTTTATAGAAATTTAAATCTTTTTCATTTTTTTTGCAATTATATTCAAAGTTTTAAAAATAAATTATTCAATCTTAATTTAATCTAAATTTAAAATTAGATTAATTAGCTCATAATAATTATTGATGTAAAAGTTATACCTTTAAAAATAACTTTTTAGTTTTGTGAGTAGCACGTTATTGTCTAATTTTTATAAAATTTAGAATAATCTAATTTTGATCATAGATAAAATTAAAACTAAATAGGTCAAATTAAGATATAACAACCCATTTTTAAAGCTTTAAACATAATTATATAAATAAACATAAAACAACATTTTTAAAAAATACATTGCTTTAAGTCGTGATTTATGAAATTGTTCGATATAAAATGAAATCCAAAATGTAATTGTACGTATTTATTTTGTCTATATTTATTAAATATGAAATTTTAATTGAGATATACAGTCAACCATTATATTAATTTTTATTTACTAAAAACTTATTATACATTTCAATGATATAATTATTTAATGATCGAGAAAGGAGGCGCAATAATATTAATACTTAACAAATAAAAAAAATCTCAAGCTCTACACATGTTATTAAGTATTAATTGGATTGATTTGTTTGACGCATCCTTTTAAAAGAAATTTGATTGAAATGTTATTATTAAGTTTATTTAGTTAGTTGTACTCAATTGAATTAATTTGTTTGACCATTCTTTTGAAATAAAAAATTAATTGAAATAGTAGAGGTGAGTTGAATTGATAGAGGTTCAGTCCTTAAATGAATTGGATTTAATGAATTTAAGAAAACTATTTATAAAAGGTTGAAAATAACTAATTAAATTTCTATAAAAATAAGGCTTTGAATTTCTAGTTGATGACATGAAATTAAAATTTTCTCCTAAGATTGAAAATTGAGCATAATAATAATATCGGACTGAACCTCTAAACAGACATAGGGTGATAAAAATTAAACCAGCACAATCGAGCCATACCTACTCTATTAAGATGAAAGAAACAAAGTTCACAAATAAATTAAATTTAATAAATTTGATCAACAATCACTTAAATATTAAAACTAATTAATTAATAGTTAAACTCAAATCATTATATATCTATATTTTAATTATGAGCCCATATTTATTTTAGATGCATCAAAATGACTTGATTTTATTTTCGATTTGTTTCTCTTATCTCATTTGGTTCGTTATATGATTTTGTTATCTTTAATTTAAATGGTTAAATGATGAAAATAAGAGCAAATACGTTGTTTTACCTTCATCTTTATAAAAATCTAAATCTTTTCCGTCTTTTTGTATTCAAAATTTTACAAATGAATTATTCAATCTTAATTTGATATATTTAATTTCAATTGTATTTAAATGTAAAATTATATTAATTAGCTCATAATAATTGTTAATGTAAAAGTTATATATTTAAAAATAACTTTCTAGAATTGCGTGTAGCACTCTGTCTAAAATTTTTTTTAGAAAAATAATGGAGTCGCGCGAGGTAGTGATTTTGACGTCAGCGATGGGAAATGATAAGTGCAACCAAAACCTTGTACTGCTGTGCTGGACACGCTCACGTCAACTGATATATATCATTGACAGATCACGGGCCCACTTAATCTACCACTATCTTGAATGAATCAGCTGCAGCCGTTCCCATAGTATCAAATAAAGTCGTTGCAGCGCACTTGCTATTGGTTCACGTGTCCTTCTTGTAATTCGTTTCTTCTCGTCTGATCCACGAGCTGATGAAAGTTAATGGGCCCTCGCATTAGCCCACGTTAACGTGTTGAAAAAGGTGGACCTAGGGATCGGTTTTAACGGCTAAGCTACCGAATCATATCTTCCCTAAACCCAACCCATCAAAATTTTGCTGTTTTTGTTTGCTAATTAGCGTAGATTAAATACTAATTCTCTTTCTTTTTATATAAGGTGAGAGATTTTGTAATGGTAAAATTCGAATTTTATTAAATTATAAATATGATTTTGAAGAATTAATTCTTCATTGGCCGCTCTTATATTTTAAAACAAAAATGTTAAAATTAAGATTTGGAAAAAAATAGATTATTCATTAATGAGATTTAATCTATTTCTTCATTAATGAATATTCCGCCTCAGTAGTTAAATATGTCTTAAAAGAATAGTTAATCATATTGTTCTTACTTTTATTTTATGTTTTTATACTTATAGAGTATTTTTCAATCAGCTCACGTGTGAATTGAAATTAAATCTTTTTTAATGGTGTTAAAAACATATTCTCCACACTAATTTGATGCATTTACAAACATTTAGCATTTAGAAATATTTATTATTCTTGAGTTTTGATTTCAAAAATCAGGCTTAAAAAATTAAAGAATAAGCAAATTCTCTTAATCATTTGATCTAACTTTGGAATTATCTTTATAAGATTTAGAGCTAAATAAAGAATTTGAAAAATTTTACAAATCAATCCAAACCGAACCAGGTTATTGGTTTTTGAAATTGCATAATTAGATTTAGTTTGGAAATTTGAGAAAACGATTTATTGTTTTGGCTGGGGATTTAATTTTTCACAAACATATCAAAATCAAATCAAGGTAATTATATGAGACGAAGACCTCAGGTTGGTGTTGATGAAGTCATAGCGGTAACATTGGATGGGAAATTTCAAATGAAAATGAAAAAAAAATGTTCCAAAAAAAGTTATCACGTTACCATATTTGTCGAAAGCTTATGCACTAACTAGTTGGAGTCAAGCGATGGTTAGGGTACATGGTGCAGCACTTACAGACTCGTTATTTCTTCGGCCGGGATCAGTGTTCATGCTGGTGGTGCCTCTAGGCAATGAATGGGTGGCAGAATATTGCGTTGGAAATTTGGGTAGGGCTATAGGTATAGAGTAGATGGAGTATTAGATTGGAGCGGAGGAAAGTAGTTGATAACAATGTTTTTAAAATCACAGCGGAAATCGAAGCAATCAATTAATTAATTTTTGATTATGTCAGTCCAATTGATTTAGTTTAATTAAGTACGTTTTAAAAAATATATGTAAATAATATTTAAAATTTTAGAAGATATATAACAATAAATAATAAATTTTGTTTTTCAAAATTTAAAATTTGTGTAAAATATTGTAATTTTTTAAAATTTTTACAAAATTTTGTTGTTTTAGATTAAAAGTATTTGATTCGATTTTTTTTGTTTTGAATGATTTTTTCAATTTTGATTGGTTTTTCAATTGGATCGATTTTTTAAATTAAATCAAACTAGATTGCTAATTAATTTTCAATTTTATCGATTTAATTAACTAATTCAATCTAATTCTAAAGACATTGGTTGATAGGAATAGCGTATTGATAACTCAATTGCCTTGCCTAGGAAGGGAATAATATTTGACCGATTTTATTTCTTTGAATTGAAATATTATTAATTACTTATTTAAAACATATGTTAATTCTATACAATAAAAAGGATCAGTAAAAAAATATTATATAAATCATTAATAATAATAATAATAACTCTTCAGAATTTTAACATAAATTAGTTTAGTTCAGTTCAAATCTAATAGAACAATATATATATATATATATATATGTCTCTAACTTATGCAGTATCCACTGATAATAAAAACTAATAGAAAAAAATTCAACAATATTAAGGATACTAATTTTTTTTCTAATTATCAAGGATCAATACGCTAAGCATATATTCACTCGTAAATTCTTCAGAAAGACTGAGAGTAATCAATATCTAACCCATCTTAATTATTTTATCCATAGATAAATCAAAAACTTCCATCACTTCAATCTTTTTTATCAACTGTCTCAAGTTCATTTGCCAAACCACTGAAAAGTTTGTCAATATGCTATCCAATGCTGGCCATTAAATTAACTTCCTCATCTCATTGGCCATTTCCTTTCAATGAATGTTTCTCCTCTTACTTTTTTTTTAAAAATTTTTATTTTTATTAGTTGTCGGTGAAGTAAATGTCAAAGAAGTAGAATGATTAGTCTCATCTTGACAACTCATCACAGAAACCAAAGGGAAAAGAAAAATTAATCATTGTTACTTCATGAAATGATGATGACGATGATGATTTATCAAATATTAAATTTATAAATATTACTTTTACTCAATTATCAATTTCAATTATTTACATTTTTTTTAGAACTTTTTGCATCATATAGAAATCAATAGGTAAATGGATGAAACTCTTAATAAAATCTATTTATACTAATTTAGAGTTTTTTACACTCTTCTAAATAAATATATTAAACAGTAGAATTTCATGCAAAGCCACAATAATTAGAGCTAGCATTTCACAATTGCATAATTCTTTCTTAAGTACACCTATAATTAATGTGAGGCTTTGTCTTCATCTCACATCATAGAGCCCTCCATTTCAAAAACTTCTCAATTTCATATTGATAGCAAGACCTAAATTAATCATATTTACCTTTCAACCACTTTCATTAAGCGAATCAAGCATTCCAGAAGTGTCGCATCATATAAGTAAGTCCAATATCAATATTATAGGCATTCACAATTTTTTTTCTGTTGTCCTATGAAGCTGTATCATTTGTTTGACTTTGTGATTTGATTATTTTTGCAATGCTATTGACACAAAAGAATAAATGTTTATATGCTTCAGAAAAAAAAAAATCTAGTATAGAAGTAGATAATTATATTGAAAACAAATTTATTAATTGAAAATTAATAAAAATGAGTGTATCATTCTCACATACATGGAATTAAAAAAAAATCTTAAAATCAAGAAAACAACCACTTAAATTGTTAGTTATTGACAATAATAAACTAATGGAAGAAAATACAACCAATGATGATTGTTGGGTAATTTGCATATTGGTCATCAAATTATACTCCATCTTATGTAAGTTTATTACAAAAATAGATATTTCTTTTGGTCCAACAGTACAACTCAAATTTCCCGTAACACTTCATGAATAAGAAAATGAAAGCAAAAGAAAAAAAAGGGGAGTTGTTATGTATGAAACAGAAGATATTATAGTAGCCGTTGTGTCTAATAAATATGCAATCGAATTGTTGTGTTCAGGCACCTAGCAACCGGCACCCAAAACCTAAATTTTTCTTTTTTGGGATACAATCCAAATGTTGTTGTCACTGTCTAAAGAGAAGTAACAGAGACATAAGAACTACTAACCCACAACAAATTAATTTCTATATTTTTAAAACATACTCAGTTGCTCATGCTTAATACTTAATATGTTTTCTCTAGGCTCTAAAATCAATCTATTTTGGGCACGTTCTTATGTTACTCTATTTGAATGATTTAAAATTGAGACGTGCCCCAACACATGACTTATTTCAGAAATGTTTGGTATTGCTATTGCAAATACTAGTTTTTGGGTTTTATTAGTTATTGTTTGTTAATAATTTCTGTAGCATTATTTTTATTATTATTTGCTAATAATGTCAATTATAAGAACATGATTTGATGCATAGTCAATGCCATAATTTTGTCGTCAATCTTTCCATAAGTTGCACCCAAATTCCTTGGCGTCACGTCTCCTGTGCATATTCTTCTTCGTCTCCCTCACTTAGCTTCTCTTAATAGCCTTCGCTGTGGACCATCTCCTTTCACAGAACTCTATATTTTCCATATATACAGTTGGTCACTAGCAAATTCATTTTCTTTCTTCAAGATTTTGATAATGAAGAAGAGAAATTATTATAAGATCGCAATATTTTGTTTCCTCTTTTTAGCGTTCTTCTTCATAATCCAGATCAATATATATTTTCTTTCAAGATCAAGAGATGTAATTCGTTCATCAAAGATTAATATAGGTATGTATTTCCCTTCCAATCCTTCTTCAATAATATAAATTAAATGATAGATAATTGTTTCTTTATTATAATATTTAGATAGACAATATATTTAGTAGTAGTTTTATGCGTTGCCTAATTACAAGGAATTGAATAGTGAAATCATTACTTTCACAATATTTGTTCTGCATTCTATGGACTTACTTATCTTATTTTGTAGTCTTATGATAATTTCATTTAATGGTCAGCAATAGCACATATATAGTGAGTGAATAGTTAATGTGCTATGCTGCACTAGAAATACACTCATAGATTTCTTTCATAAATATAGATAAATTATAAAATATCACTTGGATGTGACAAGAAAATTTTAATATGCGCTCAATTTGTTATGTAGGACGGTAAATTGTTTAATCATAATTTCTTTGATTTTTTGTTTTACCTGTGATACTTGGTATTTTTTTTTTGATAAATTATACATTTAGAATATTTTATATAAATCTCAAAATAATTTTCTATCCTATGTGATGTTGAAGAGTTTCTCTATTATGAAACATTGAGTGCCTTCTAATGCATTTTTTAGGATGATTTTCAGTGCCACATAATTTTTTTTTTTTTTTTATATTTGCATAAAGGCTCTATTTTCTTCTAATTTTTTTTCAAAAAAGGTAGGCAGTATTATAATGTTGGCAATGCTGATTTGTCATCTATGGTTTGCAGGAAGAAAACCCCTGAAATTGAAGGCAACGTTCAAGCAGAACCCATCACCACCACTGCAGGCGCCGGTACCGGGATCACGCCTCTTTCGTGAAGCCTCTCAAGCCACACAAATCAGCTGTGACCGGTCCCACAGATCCTATGATATCTGCTCAATGACCGGCCCAACTGTCTTGGACCCCACCATGGCCACATTCTATCAAGTGTCTACCCAGCCACAGCCCTACGTTGTTGAGAAAATTAGGCCTTACCCAAAGGAAATGGGAAAATTTCACGATGAAAAGAGGTAACTCTGACTTCAGGCCCACCAAGCCAAGGTGCGAAGTCCGACACAAATTCCTGGCCTTGATATTCAGTGCGGGAGGGTACACCGGCAACTTCTTCCAATGACTTCACTGATGGGCTCATCCCCCCTCTTTATCACCGCCGGGCCTGTTTTCCCCAAAGGTCAAAATTTTATCCTAGTGATATCAAGAACTCGTGATTGGTGGGTTAGTAAATTTGCGGATTTGCTACAAACTTTCAGCGAGCACCCTATTGTGATTTGTAAACCTTGACAATGATACTTCCACTCATTGTTTCACTTCTGCCACTATAGGCCTCGCATCATACGGATTTGTGACGATTAACCCCGAGTTACTACCAAAGTCACAAACCTTTACCCATTTTCGTGCCCTCCTAGATAGAGCCTATAACCGTGGCGGAAACCACCTCAATCCGGCTAGACAAAGACCCCGGTTGTTGTTGATGAGTCGTAGTGGTAACGTCGGACGGGTCATGTTAAATGAAAACGAAGGAAAAGAAGTAGCCGAAGAAATTGGTTTTGATGTTACTGTATTTGAGCCAAAACCCAGTACTCCACTGTGGAAAGCTTATGCACTAATTAATTCAAGTCATGCAATGGTTGGGGTACATGGTGCAGCACTTACACCGGCATTGTTTCTCCGGCCGGGATCAGTGTTTATGCAGGTGGTGCCGCTAGGCAATGAATGGGTGGCAGAATATTGGTATGGAAACTTGGGTAAGGCTATGGGGATAGAGTATATGGAGTACAAGATTAGAGCGGAGGAAAGTAGTTTGATAGAGAAGTATGAAAAGAATAGCCTATTGACAAAGGATCCAATTGCCTACCAAGGAAAGAATTGGTCAAGTGTTGTTAGGAGCATGTATCTTAAAGAACAAAATGTTAGACTTGATTTGGTTAGGTTTAGAGCATATTTGCAGAAAGCATACTGGAAAGCTAAGAAATTTATGGCCAAAGAGGTTTTAGTAGACATTGAAAACAAAACTAACAATCTGTTTGTTTTACAAGAATATATATATATATTCTTAGAACAGTTTAGAATGCAATCTTTCAGTTTCTATTACAACTATATATACAATATTGTATAAACGATTATTTAATTAATATAATTTTTAAATATTTAAGTAATAACTTCGTTAATATGTGTGTTAATATTTATCACTTTTAAGTTATTTTTATTCTTAGATTCTATTTGGTATATCAAAATTAGATTATAATTTAATTTGATCATTAATATAAGTTAGTTGACCAACAAACTTTGTTTGATAAACTAGATTATTTAAAAAAGAAGTTAAATTATAATTTCATTAAAAAAAGCTAATAAAACTAGCGCTCAACTAAAAGGTTACTAGATTATAATTTTTTTTTCCATTTTGCTCTCATATATTTTTTTTACCTAAATGACAATTAACCTATATACTCAAAACTCGTTACTCTCTTATGTGCATATATTAAATAATATATTTGTACTATGTATTCAAAAAAATTCTATATAATAGTTTTGATTCTTTTAAAAAAAATATAATAGTGTTAATTAATATAAATATACCTTTTAATATCATTTTACATTTTTCACATGTTTTTACCAAACATTATTACATCAATTAACTAAATTATCAGCTATCAAATTTTTAGCTACTAGATTATAGGTTATAATAAAATTATCAATTAGTAACTAAATTATCAACTAATTTTTTCAAACAAAATCTTAATAAAACTAGCATAAATAGTCAATAAATTACGCAGTTTAAAATTGTGCACAAAGACATCACACTTATCCGAAAGCGATATCTGTCCGACCTTCAAATAATATTTCTTTTGGTCCAATAGTGAACTCAAATTATTTTTTTTACATGGAGTATGCAGAAAAAATGATTAATAATTTAAAACTTAGAACAGTCAGTCAAATTGTTTAAATTAAACACCAAACTAATCATCATTAATCTATTGGTTGAATTTATTCACTATTTTATTTTATGTTTTCTCAGCATATGACACTAATTTGAACCGATTAATCAATCATCCTCAACACTAATTTTAAAAAAATTAGAAATAATTGTTTAAATAATTTGTATACACGAATTACACATGAAAAGTGCTTGTTTTTAATAGATAGTTAAATGATAAAATATCCCATTGATGTAAAGGTCAAAATTTTAAATGTTTATAATTTTGTTCTTTTCAAGAAAATTTCAACCAACAACAAAAAAACGAATAAAAAACCACATAAAATTATATAATTCCAAGCATTGCAATTATCATAGCCAATGTTTCATTTAACTATTTGTTAAGCACACATTGATATACGCACACGTATTTAGAATTATAGCTCATATTTAATATCAATATACTAGAAAGTTAAAAGGTTACAGAATAGAACAGTAAAAGAGAGATTAATTGAGATTAACTTTAGATTTAATTGAACATTATTATTTTAGTTTTAAGGATTTAAAAAGGTATTTAAATTTTTAAGAACTAATTAATATTGTTATTCGTAGAGGTTGGATTGGATTGTTGTGATTTGGCACAACTCAATCAAAAATAGTGATTTGGCACAACTCAATCAAAAATAGAGATCTTAGATATTGACTATCAAAGAATAAAAGTATTCTTCGTGAACTCCTAATTAGGTATTAATCGTAGTATGCTGTTATTAAAATCTTTGATTATAATTAAAATATTAAATTATTTCACTACACATTTACATGTTAAATTAACGTATAAAATTTCAACAAAATTTAAACTATTTCAAGTTCAATTCTAGTTAATTGTATTTAAGAGATTTGAATAAAATTTGAATCAAATATGAACCTTAAAATTTTAAGTAATTTAAGTTTGATATGAATAGAAAGAATTATACTCCTTAAGTGATTTTCATCAGAATTGGGTAAAAAAAGAAAAACTATCCCAAAACTATAATATAAGAATTAAAATTGGAGACACGAAAAACAAAATTGAAAAAAAAGAAAGAAAAAAATAAAACCAAAGCTTGAGTAGTTTACCAAGTAGTACTGTATTTGAATGAATGAATTTGTTTATGTTTGGTGTACCAATTGTGTAAGAAAAATAAAAAGAAATTAAATAAAAGATAAATTCTTTTATCTTGTTTGGATCTTTTATTTTGCATAATGAAGAAATTCAAATTTATTAAATATAAATTTACTTTTTTAATATATTAAAAAAATAATATATGAAGACAAACTAAAAATATTTTAGTAATTTCATATATTTTATTTTTTCAACTTAACATTTCTCTCTATTTTTTTTAAATAAAGAAAATTTTTTATTGATTTAATTTTTTTCAATTCTTTTATTTTTTTTCTTATTTGTAAATCAAAAAAAGGAAATAATTTTAATTTCTTTGTTTTATTTCACTTCTCTTTAATCAAACAAAGGATTAAAGACCATCCAACCAATGAAAGGCTTTTTTTTAGTATTATAAGAAAATATTAGATTGATGGGTTTTGATTCTATCTTATCACTAAATTAATAAACTAATTCGATTCATGTACTGTGGTAGGTGAAACGGACAATAACGCAGTCCTACTGTTGCGACAAGTATCCCAATCAAGCGTTGACTGAATCCATCTCACCAAAACGCGTGTTGATCGCATTCTCCAATCTCATTTTCCTGACAATAGTCTTCCCTTTGTTTTATTTGATTTCTTTTTTAGTTAAATTCCTGAGGATTCACACGAAATTCAAATTAGAATTCCTTAATAAAAATTTCCAAATCCTATTACTTTACACAATTTATAATATTGTTTTACTATAAAGTTGGTGAAAAAGGACTCAAAACTTCAACTTTGGTTTCGATTGTTGCGAAAGTACTCGTTTTTAGAAAAAAAAATTTTTTTTTGAAGCATGATTTTTAATGAAATAATTTTCAGAAAGTTAGATTATAAAAGTGTTTAATTTGTGTTTTTAATATATTAATATTATATTTAGTTCACTCATTATTTTTTAAAATAATATATATTATTCTTCAAAACAGTAATATATTATCAATATTATTTTAATTTATTAACATAAAAAGTTTTATTCTATTAAATAGTTTCATTTAAGAAAATAATTATAAAAATAATTTAAAATATCTCTAAACTTGTCATTACAAATTATTCTTATTGATCAAGTTCTTAGTAAATTTCTTTATGTTGAAGTAATTAACTAGTGAAAAGAAGTGTAATTTTCTTTAAATTTTATATTTTCTCATAATTAAATACGAGAAATTTTATTCTTTTTAGGAAGTTGAAATTTTTTAATCAGTTTCCTTTAAA
The DNA here is from genome assembly GCA_949677035.1 of Omphalea diandra. Lineage (NCBI taxonomy): Eukaryota > Viridiplantae > Streptophyta > Magnoliopsida > Malpighiales > Euphorbiaceae > Omphalea > Omphalea diandra. Next base: position 25,101 of record CATIWR010077478.1, on the reverse strand, counting down.
AGCAAATAAAATCGAAACTTAGTACTCCTAAAAACAAAGAAACCAACAAACCAAACAACATCAGATTATTTAATTTTGTTAGGTTTATCTATCACCATTCTCTTCCAAAATCCTGCTGTATATGGCAATAGAAAAATTAAATTAGCAATGGGAATCCGCAGGAAAATCATGATTCAACAATGGCTATAACATAATAACAAATATTCGTATTACTCTTCACATGACACAGGACCATGCAAGATGACAATACTGGACCATGTAAAGGGCAGCTGCCACTAACATTGGATCTCAACTCATCCTCGATGTTATTGCCTTTACCTATAGTGGAAGACCCAACAGTTGCCTTTGTTTACTTTCTCACATTTTTTTGACCTTAGATGCCTATATATACTTCACTTCTCTTGCACACTTAACATCACAACACCACAGCAACTTAGAGTAACACCTTGTTAGCAAATTCCAAGATCAATTATATAATATATAGGATCAGACTTTGATTACTTCAGTAATGGAGATTTTTGGCCAAAGATTCATTATAACACTAATGTGCCTCTTGGTTGCCATCTTCGCTATGGGTTTCGAAGTGCATGGCCAAGGCACAGGCATCAGTGTTGGTTTTTATTCTCAAACATGTGCAAGGGCTGAATCTATTGTAAGCTCAACGGTCGCAGCACATTTTCGATCTAATCCGGCAATTGCTCCCGGTTTGGTACGGATGCATTTTCATGATTGCTTCGTTCGAGGCTGCGATGCTTCCATTCTTATTAATGGCACCAAAGCTGAAAAAACTGCCGGACCAAATCTTGGATTGCGAGGCTATGAAGTCATTGACGATGCCAAAACGCAGCTCGAAGTTGCATGTCCCGGAATTGTTTCTTGCGCTGATATTCTTGCACTTGCAGCCCGTGACGCCGTTGTTCTGGTAATTATCATATGTGTGTATATGTCTAGCACTACGTACTGTACAAAACCTCCGTGCTTATTTGAATTTACATGCAGACTGGCGGACGAAGTTGGCAGGTGCCTACTGGACGTAGAGACGGTCAGGTGTCATTGGCATCTGAAACTACTGATTTGCCTGGCTTCACTGAGTCCATTGATTCCCAAAAGAAAAAGTTTGCTGCAAAGGGTCTTAACGCGCAAGATCTTGTCACACTAGTTGGTAATTTGTCTGAATACTCTCGCATTGGTTTTAACACGCTGATCATGCATGTTTGTTTAATCCCTGCCACTCAATCTAATAACGCAATATCGAGTGCATATCTCGTGGTGCAGAGTTTATTGACTCTCTTAAACATATAAACTGAGTTCCACTAATGCTTTTTTTTTTTTTTTTTATAGGAGGACACTCCATAGGGACAACAGCTTGCCAATTCTTCAATTACAGATTATATAGTACAACAAGCCGAAATGGATCTGATCCTACCATCAGCACAACATTCCTTCTCCAACTACAAGCGCTCTGTCCACAGAATGGTGATGGTACAAAGCGGGTTCCGTTAGACACAGACAGCTCAAACAAGTTTGATACATCTTTCTTCACCAACCTGAAAAATGGACGAGGAGTTCTTGAATCTGATCAAAAACTGTGGACTGATGCATCCACAAGAACCTTAGTCCAACGTTTCTTGGGCGTTAGAGGATTGGCTGCATTAAACTTTGATGTTGAGTTTGGATTGTCTATGATTAAAATGAGTAACATTGGAGTGAAGACTGGCACTGATGGAGAAATTCGAAAAATATGTTCTGCAATAAACTGATAGAATTAACGAAGCAGTATTGAATGTTATATATATATATATTTGGCGCAAGCTGATTCTAAATAATGTTCCAAACAATTGTCACATTATATATATATATCTGAACGGAAAAAAAAAATTGCCATGAGTAAGAAATTCCTTGCTTCCAAAACCTTCTTCTTTATTCTTTTTTTTAATTATTATTACCGTACTTTTGTTTAACTCTAAGGTTATATCCTTGGAAGCTCAAATTTTTAAAAAAACTCAATAGAAAAATTTTTATTTTAATCTTTTTTTTTAAAAGTCTATATTTAAATTCTATTATTTTGAAAAAAATGATTTGATGAGAAAGTTAAATTAAATTATTTTGAGAGAATTCATTTTTATTAAAAATTTAAATAAAATTATAAGATTACTCTACTAAGTTTATAACATAAATTGATAATGTACTTATTTTTAAATAAATATAAATATTTCAAAAAATAAAATAATTTTAATTCATTATAAATTTATTTTTAATAATTTAATTTAATTGAATTCTATCAATTTAAATTTTATTTTTAAATAATAAAATTCTATCACTAAAGTTAAAAAATTTATTAACATATATTTTTTTACATGATTTATTTTAAATTAAATAAAAACACTATTTTTAATAAAAATTAAAAAATTCGAAATTAAATTTCTATCCGGATAATGAGTGCATTTCAGCACGAGCTTAGCTTTGGCAGGCTACAAAATAATAGAGTACACATGGGAAAGCTACCAATTTTGCATTTTTTTGGAACCATAATTAAACATCTCCATCTTACCTTTTTTTTTTTAAAAAAAAAAAAATTAAATAGAGATGCTATTCCTCATTTCATATATTAGATCGATATTGAAATTTCTACATTAAAAAAAAAAAGTTGATTTGGATTTATTCATTTATTTATTAACTTTTAAAATTATATTTTTTAGTATGGATCATCAGTATATAAGTGTAGAAAAAAAATTTCCCCTTACTTTAATTTCTGGGTTAACTCTTACTGAAAAAAAAAAGTGAAAGTAACATAAATCAATCAAGTAATTTAAAATTGGATTGGATTCAACTGGATAAATTTACTATCTTGACGATGAATTTTTATATTGTCAATCGCCAAAGTTAATTGGAAAAATAGCATGTCAATTCACCTCTAAATTACATATCATGCTGTCACTATTTCTTATAAATTATTACATGTAGATAAACGTTTATGCATCACTGTATAATAAAAAAGATTAAAATAAACAAAAATTCTTTAACAGTATTAATCGACTTACTGATTATTTCAAATATGTGAATTAATCAATATTTTAAAAATTAAATTGAGTTGGTTGATTGGTCAATGACTAAATTAATTAAGTTGGACTGATTTTCATATTATTTTCTACTTTTGAATTATATATTTTTAAAGAACCCTACATATTTCAGTATTTTTAAAATTAAGACCACGGTAAACCTATTAAATTGGTCAGACCAAGGAACCAATCAATATGCTTTGGTTAATAATTAAGAATTAGATTTAATTAGCCTCTAAATCAAAATATGGGATTAACTCAAAATGTAAACTTGGATTTAGCTGAATTTTTTACAAAAAATTCAGATGCCAAGGCCGTCTCACCTCCTAAACTCTTCAAGACGGAGACGGAGCAACGAAAAAAACAAGCTATAAAATCACAAAATGTTAATTCTTTTTAAGTTATACAAACTTGATTTGAAGGTGCTCTGTAATTAAATTCATTATAAATTTTAAATAAAAAATTAAAGCTCATGCAATAGACCAGTTAACAACTAAAATATTAACTTAAAGTACAATCAATCGATATATATTATTAATTATAGTTTCATAATTAATTTTAAATAATTATTTATCATTTGTCAAATAATTGTGTGTTATGCAGTCATGTATTATTATTTTATATTATATTATAGAGAATTATCATATCAAAAAAATATTTCTAAATAGAAAATTAAAAAATTTAACAATCATAATAAAACAATTTATAAATTAGAAATAAAAAATAAAAAAGTAAAAAATTTTAAATAGAAAGTTTAAATCATATAAAAAAAATTCTTAACATGAAATGTAAAAAACTAAAAAATAAAAATTCTAAACCACTTCTAAATGGAAAATCAAAAAAACTTAAAAAGTAAAAATTCTAAATAGGAAATCAAAAAAACTTAAAAAGTAAAAATTCTAAATAGGAAATCAAGATATTCTAAATAAAAAAATAGAAAAATCTAAAAAATAAAAATTTTAAACAGAAAGTTAATATTTTAAATTAATTTTATTGATTATTCAAAAATCTATGTATATAAGGATAAATGGTAGTCTGATAAATTATCAGAATTAGTTCATTCAATTTTAATAAATTTTTTCTTAAAATTGTGTTATACAATATTAAAGGTATGAATCAATAGTCAATTTTTTTTTATTACAGTTATCTAACTCACATTTGTATATATATATTTTTAATTATTTATTAATTTTATTTTTGATTATGAATTACTTAATTTTATTTATATGATTGATTATTAAGAATTAATTTGTTTAAATTTAATAATTTTTTTCTTAAAATTGTATTACATAAAATTAAAAATATAAATCAATAGATAACTAACTTTATACATAATTATAAGTTTTGAAAATTTTATTTAATTATTTTAATCATAATTAATTTTTAATTAATATTTATATATTAATTTTAATTAATTAATATTAAATTTTATTGAAAATTTATTATTATAATTATACTCCAATTTACAACTAATTCTCAATAAGGAATGCTCCGGTTGATCTCTGATGATTTCCAATAAACATAGGAAGATGTAAGTCGTTTGTTTTTTTACAATTTGGTGGAGGCGGATTCGACCATCTACACGTGGCCAGCACACAGTGCACCCCAGGTCAGGTCCTCATTTTGCATTCATTCAGGAAATTTCCCACCTTCCTTTTGCTTACCCTTCCCTCATGATTTTAACATATGAAAATTAAAATAAGGTAAACACAGAATTAATGTGGTTTTCTTTGTTGATCAGCGAGTCTAATGTTCATTTCATATAAGTAAATGGTTATGTATTAAGATAATTAATTAAATTAATGTGTATCTCTGATTGTGATTAGCGTCGTTGATTGTGGTGTGATGTGATCTGAGTCTTTCAATTAAACTCTTCGTTCTTTGTATAGGTAAATTATCTCTGATTGCGAGAAATGTCATTGATTGTGGTGTACCATGTTCCTGGGTCTTAGTGTTATAAGTAAACTCTTCCTTTTTTTTCCTTTTAATATTGAAAAAAATTATATTAATGAGATTCAAGTACGATAATTACTCTAATAGTCTGCAGATAATTTTTTTTTTTAATTATAAAAATTTAATAGACTGAAATAACATTATAATTACACAGTAAAATAACTCTTTTTTTCAATAGATTCTAGATAGAAAGAATTCATTTTCAAAACTCTCACTTCTTATAAGTGCACTTCATCGTCAGACATTGCATGTGCTCGTCAGTTTTTTTTTTGGGTCGAAAGTCAGTTTTATTATTCTAAGTATCACCAATTACCATTTTTCCCCATTCCCTTCTCGTACTCTAATAACGAAGTGCATATCATTAAGGCCTTGTACAAATGGGCCTATACATGAAAAACTTATTTCCAAGAGAAAAAGGTTGTCATTGTCAACTAAGGAGCTGGAAAGCATATGATCTTAGCCCCACCATGTTCAATAGCATCTTGGATTATGAGGTGGCCCAAGAAGGATGGAAAATTAGATGGCTTTATTCTCCTTTTGTCAGGGCCAAGGTAGGCAGTAGGTTTCATGGTTTTATGCTTTTGTTAGTATAGCATTGTCAGGATCAAAGAAATAACTCATCATATAATCTAGTTTAATTCAATGACTTGTCTTTTCTTTTTTTTTTAAGGGAAAAATCGTAATAAAGCGAAATTTATAGTCTTATGGTGTAGAAAATCAGAATTTTGAGTTTCAAAAATATTTTAAAAAAATTATTATATGATTCTTATGAGTGAATTTAAAATTTTTAAAAAATAAAAAATAAATAATTTTAGTGAGAATAAATAACCCTAAAATAGGAACAGCGGAACCCAGCGGATCTAAAGAAATCACAAAAATAGGTAAATTAGCTGGTTCTTATATTACCAAAACACCCTCCATCCATTCTTGAAATTGCTTTTCGCGAAAACCATGAGCTTCTTTTTTCCGCTGTACCTGCTGCACTTTTGTCTCATATATTTAACTACGCCAGCTTATAGAATTTGGCCCAACTAATCTCACTTCACTTCACTTTCACCGGTGGTGTTCTCGCCGAGGGCCGGAAAGAGTAGTGGACATGGAGAAAGCACTAACAAAAGTTACCAGCTTGAAAGTTGGGAGTTCATGGATCTCAAGAAAAGCTAAGGAAGAGCTTTCGAGCATAACTGAAGACATTACTGTCAGTATTTTGTTATTATTACATTTGGATTTTGTTTTGTCTTATGGTTTTCGTTATTGTGGTCATATGTTGTAATTTGTGTTGGATTTGTTTGGAGTATTGAACTATGCCCGCCTCTTTGTTTTCTGCTAATCATGTGTGGATCTATGTGTTTTCTTGGAAATGGACTAAATTTGGAGATGGGTTTTTGGAATGGTGAAAAGGTTGTTTGCTTGAAGAATTGGAATGCTATGATGTGTGGAAGTGAAATTAATTACTTGATTTCTTTTTATTGCTTGATTATTATGCTATGGCTAATCTGCATCTCTGTTTATTCTTACTGCATTGTTAAATTTGATATAACATTTCTGAAAATTAGTTGCTGGGCGATTAGGAAAGGAAAGGAGAGGCATGAAAATTAAATATTAATCTCACTAATTATCTAGGATAATGTTTTTGTGAGTTGGATTCTAGAAGTCCAGTTGAGTTTTTTTTTTTATGATAAATCATTGTTGACTTGTCAAATGAAAGATGTTGTCCCTGTATATGGAATTTTTTCATCATTTATAAGGTTTTTGGCTGGTAGAGAAAATTCTACTACTTTCTAAAGATTTTTTTGTGACTGCAGACTTTCTCAAATACTGTTGAAGAGAAGGCAAAATGGATCTTTAACAAGCTGAAAGGTAAACCTCCTGTGCATGTTCCCTTTAGAACAGCAAGCATTTTCAAGGCAATTAGCGACTAATTATCCATGAAGTATATATTTACTAACTCCTGGTCATCCACCATGTTTTAACTTGCAATAGTGTGAATGTCTTGAGATTTGCTTCCCTGCCTATTTTCCCTTCACTGTTCTTTCTGGATAGAACATAGAAGATATAGCCTATTTATCTGAAATACTATAACAGTGCAAATAGAACAAGGTTAATGATGACACATTGCCCTTGCTGAATATACCTATCAATAAAGACTTGACTTTCATAGTTAGTATATCATTTACATTCACTTGTAAGATGCCTTCAACTCCTATGCTTATAGCATTTTTTTGTGCGTGTATTTTAGCCGCTTACTGAATGTGCTTGGCTGCTTTTTACATCCCATTTTCATGCACAGGATTATTTTTCAATAAAATATTTTTCATTTTGCTCTTATATTTTTAGCCTCTTGAACTATTAATAGCATATCCTGTTGATGCTTCATTCTTCAACTCAAGAATTTTCATTTCGCTGACATTTTTTAGCTTTTTGAACTATTAATAGCAGAGCCTGTTAGTGCTCCATTCTTCAATTGAAGAATATTTTATTTGGAATTTTTTATGAGGATAAGGTTTTGAAGAACTCTTTCATCGAATTCAAAGTATGTTTTCACTGATCAAGATTTTAACAGTTTGCTTTCTTTAAAGTAAAATATTCATCATGAAAGTTGTGTATATGCATGAACAAGCACAACTTACTAGTTGCTTAATTTTGTGATGCTCCTCTGTAGGAAAGCCACTCAAGAGCTTGCCAGATCTTCTTCGAGAGTACAACTTACCACCTGGTCTCTTTCCCCAGAATATAACATGTTATGAATTTGATGAGTCGGCCAAGTTGATTGTGTACTTGCCTTCAGTATGTGAGATCAGCTTCAAGGACTCTTCTGTATTGAGGTATGCAACTCGAGTAAAAGCGATCCTTATGAGAGGAAAGCTCACAGGTATTGAGGGAATGAAGACGAAGGTCCTCGTTTGGGTTAAGGTCACAAACGTGACAATGGAGGGCTACAAGTCTGATAAGTTGTGGTTTACAGCCGGTGTCAAGAAGTCCAGGCCTAGAATCGCATATGATTTGCCACAGGCTGCTGTAAGAGTAGATGAATTTTGAGTTTAACATTTCTGCATCTATAGATGATGAAAATATCTTAATAATTTTTTGGCAGATTAAATATTCCATTGACAATATCAAATATCCTGCCGTGGATATAAAATTCAAAATTTGCGCTTGCTTACAAAGTATATGAACTTTTGCATCGACTCAAAATATGGAACTTGAGCATTTTTATGAATTTCATGTTCATATTGAGACTTAAGATAATATTTAATAAAATATAATTAAATATAAATTGAATAAATTATTAAATTAAAATTTTTTTAATTACGCTATGTTACATTTTATTATATTCTACCAAATATTATATGAGAATATATGGAAAGAGTGATTTTGACAAGTTATATGGATGCACTTCTCCGACGAACGATTCAGTTAATTAACCATGTTAAACTCATTTGCTAGAAAGAACTTTTGTAGCAATAATTAAAAAGGTTCAAGGCATTTCTAAGTAAAGAAGAGTTTTGAAGCTGATTTTTCAGAGAAATGGTACTTCTTAAAAAGTTATTTTCTAATAAGTTAAATTCATAGTATTTGATTAGTATAATTTTTGTGCACTACAATCATCTTTAATTCATTCATTAACTTCTTTTTTTAAAATAAAATTTATTCATTAACTTTTAAAAAAGTAAAAAAATATATTTTATTTAATTATTAATATAAAATAGTTTGTATTTTTTAAAATAAATTTATTTAAATAAATAATTCTAAAATAATTTAGAAAATATTTCTCAAATTCTCTAAATAAGTTAGATTTAGTGACCTCTCAATTAGTTACTTTCTTTTATCCAAAAATACTACTATTTAGGAAGCTGTTCCTTTAAAACAAAGGAGATTTGAGTCCTTTTTTTATTTGTTAATATTTAATATACTAAAACAATTGATTAATGAAAAACATTTTCTTAATCACTGAATTTTTTAAAAAAATAGCTTTCTCTTTTAAAAAAAATAAGTAATTTTTCAAATTTTAATAAATTTATTTAAATAAAAATATATTATATAAATTAATATTTATTATCAATACTCATTCTTATTGATACTCATCACCTATCATTAATGACAACTCATAAGACAAAAATTTTTATTTCAAAAAATATTTTTTTAATTAAATGATAGATAATATAAGTATAAAATATTTGTAATCTAAATTTTATTATAATTTTATAAATTAAAATAGAATTAATATTTTTATGATATATTTTAAACACTACAAAATATATTTTTAAGAAAACATTTTTTTCATAAATAAATTATTTTCTACAAAGCAAATGGCGAAAAAACCTAGAGTATTCGCTGGTCCATGCTGCATCCTAGAAGTTCCTGCCCCTCAATAAAACCCAGGGACAAATGCCCAGAAAACCTGTCAATTTTGCCGTAAAAGGGCTAGTGCGAAAATCGCATACTGCTCGTCACTCCACCTCTTCACTTTGGGTGGGCTTTGAACTCGTTCGTGGGTATTCTGCCAACTTAATAACTTCAGTTTTCATTCTGAGAGAGAGGAGGGGAATCCAAACATGTAATTCACTTCACTGGTAATTCCAGCGTACATGTTCCATAATTTCATGAAGTTGACATAGACTTCCAATTTTTAATTTCTATTGATAAAAGAATCGTTACAGAAATCAGAAAATTTCTGTAGACTATATTCTAATGCAATTGAATTTTGTCACTCTGTCAATCAAGAGGCCTAACTTTTCTCATCTGCCTACCAAATCAAGGCGCAATTGCTTCCTATCCATTAACAATCTCATATATCGATATAACATTCTCAATAATCAACAGGAAAATGATGCACCATTCTAGAAGATCTGACCGTCTATTTTGTATAACCTCTTGAAGGAAATGGATGTTGTGCTGCAACACAGGAGAGGGAGAAAGAGAGAGATAGAGAGCAGTTAGATTCAAACTAAGATGAAATATCACGGTAATTAACAGAATATATTATTGTGACAGCAGATTATTAAAATCTGGAATCTATGCCAAGAAATTATTATTATCATCATTATTGTCTGGTTGCTTTGGTTTTCCGGAGAGCAAACAGCATGATGAAATGAAACCAATTATCAACTTCAGTATGTTTACTGCAGAGCGTTCTACAAAGATTGCATATATTATTGTGTATTTTACTCCTTCAATAAATTGTGAACTATAGGCAACTTAAATGCCGACTGCTGATTGGTTTTCCCTACAGTTATCTAGAGTAGAGCATATTTGTGAAGGAAAACTTTTTGAGCTTTTGTGGCCAGCATGTAGTGGTCAAGGAAATGCTACTCCTTGTTCAGCTATCTATGTTTATGTGTGCTTTAAAGCCAGTATCTTATCTATGTTTATGTGTGCTTTAAAGCCAGTATCTCAATATGCATTTATAAGTTTATCAGAGTAGAGACATACCTCTACAAATTTTAATTTGAAATCCAAATTCCCAAAGCGTTGGGTGACCTCATACTCCTCTCTAAGGTACTCATGTATTTGAGCATATTTTGCATCTCTCCAAGCAATTTCAGACCTGGACAGTGAAAGAATAGAATTGACATAAGGGATCTTGTTAGTCTGAAATTGTCTTTTTTAAGCATGGGTTGACTCAATATTATAATGATTAATGCGCTCAATTTGAAACAGAAATGTCCAACTGGGGACCTCTTGGACAGATAATAAATGCAATTAATACTGATGCAAACAAGTTCTGGACTAACAACTCTTGAGCTCCTGTATACAACTCTATGGTACTAAGCAAACAGAAATGAAGAACATTCACAGTTAACATGTCCCATGGCAGCTTCTTTGTTATGAGCAAAATCCAATGATCTTGTGTTGAAACTTATGTTCCAAGAAAATCAGATTCCATCAGGATATAAGATAATTTTATTCTGAAGGAGAATGATGGAGAATTAGACAGAAGGTAAATTTTGAAGAATAACCACTGCTACCCCAGAAGACCAGACAGAATAATTCATTTGGAAATCAATCATAATGATGGTGATGAAATGAAGGAGAGAAAAGAGAAGAAGATGAAGATGAGGAAAAAGTATTTTCTAGACTGAAATTTATTTGGCACATGCCTCTTAAATTAATTGTGTAGCAAAAACACAAGGTAATTGGTAAGCACAACCTAAAAGGTATTCACCAAAATACTTGACAAATTCTTCTTGCTGAATTGCTTTTCATCCATGCAAAGCCTAGATATAGTATGTGGAAGAGAATTTTGGGACCATGCTATGCAAAAAGATAAGCATCAAGCAACATTAATAGTGGAATTACCTCTCAAAAAGGCCAACTTTGAGAATTACATCAGCTAGATTTGAATTTGCCTTTCCAACAAGTTGAAGGAGTTTCTTCCTATCCATAGTGAAAGTTCCAGTTTTCTCCATTGAACGGTTTATGTCAGCAAACTCTTCAACCATGCCATCAACCTATAAAGAGAGTGTGTGTGTGTGTGTGAGAGAGAGAGAGACAGAGAAGACAGAGAGAGAGAGAGAGAGAGATTAAGTTTCCAAACAAACCCTCATCAAAACTATCTTACAGAATAGCAACCTGTTTCAAGGAACACAAACTATTTTTTAAAGGCAGGGTTACCAGCATTGTATGAGCTGATTGCTTGCATCAAAATGATTAAGAAATTAAAAATTTCAGATCCCCTACATTATGTTCTTCTTTGATATACTTACAAAATCATATTTTAATAACTTACTGAATTTCTGCAGAGACATTACCTGTGAAACAAAATAGTCTAAAGCAATGCTTTGTCCAAGTACACTTCCAATAATGCGAATGCTATCAGTATCTAAAGTTTTCAGAACTATGTAGTCTGGACCTCCCTGCATATCCTCAAGCAGAAGTGGTTTCTCTTTTATGGCATAATCTAATACAAGGAGATATCAAAAGCCAAGCAGGAAGTCAATCATACTTTTCAAAGCTATAGGAAAATACAAGTCAGAAAGCAACCAGTTCTGGAACCAACTCAGCAAATCCTGAACAAGGAAGTCAACAGACAGATACAGTGTGGGAGTAACTGATCATATTAGAATACATTTAAGGGAGGGAAGGGGAAATTGAAAAGAATAATCATATTATATTTAGCACATCAATACAAATGAACTAACTTTGCACCTTGAATGTACAAACTTTAGAATCTTCTCAAATAAACTTACCATCTTTCCTCATCTCTGGAAGCAATCCAGAAGCATGTCTTCTTACTATCTCTAGGTAACTTTCGACTTCATGATCCTCGATATTAAAGAGGACAGCAGATCCATATTGGAATACGACCATGTATCGACAGCTGATATAATCTTTGACTCCAAGTGCCTGAATCAAAGGCACATGTTATTAAGATGGCCAATAAAATAAATCATATTGAAAGGCAAAATTACAATCTCAGGAGACTTCTTTCTGTTTATATACATGGATATGACTTGAGGTTCAATCCATTTACAACATCCTTACCCGACCATTTCCATTTCCATAGCAAAACAAAAAGATAGTCATATATATTAGATATCATCTGATCTAGAAAATTAACTTATAGGAACATTAATCTTATTTAATTAACTTTTAGTTTTAACAACAAAATAACAAAGCTCGTGATTAAAACAGGACCTAAAAGGAAATCATGAGCCACACATTAAAGGTTGTTTCAGTTCACCCATCTGATGAGCAAAAAAGTCAGCGAAAATAACATAACACGAAAATGAAGCTTGTTTTGCACTTGAAAGATTAGTGTAAAATTTTAGGGGAAATGAAAAACTTCTACGCTCCCATTTTTTCTTAAGAGAAGAAAAAATGAATGCAACAATTGCTACAAAATTTCAGAAGGATTGTATTGCTTCTTAATTGTCTTACTGTAATTTCTGAAGGAAAACCGCAATATCTGAGAGCAATATAATTTGTTGAACGAGAGGTGGGAGGAACAATGTTGATTAAATTCTCAGCTAGCATGCTCTTCAAATCAATACTGCCAAAACCAGGAATCTGAGAAAACCAAATCATCAAAATAAAAGGAAAAATAACCACAAAGAGATTAGGAGAAAGAAAACCGGAAGTATGGTGAGGAGTGGGCAGACATTAAGGAGAAAAGACCTACTTGGATAATACACAATAAGAGTTATATTATCGCTGCTAAACAGATAAATAACCAACATAACCGCATATCCAGGACCCAGCAACTTCATCTTAAAGATGAATTTTCCAAACCATGATAATGATATAATCCGCGTCTCTAGATAACATTATAACAAAGTTTCTTAGCTGAAATAAACCATGTTTGTAGTAGGATAGTAGCACATTTGAAATCAGTACGAACTAAAAGTTAATTTAAGCAGACAAAATCCAGAACTCGCCAAGAAATCAAAAGGCAAGAGTTTAAACACAAATGAAATCAGTGTTGCCCTCAGACACTATTCTATAAATTAAAAAAGTTGCACAAATAGCTGATTTCTCATCAGTATAAAGACTACAAAACCCAAAAACTTGGACCTAATTCTAGTTTGAGGTGTAAAGGACCAAACTTTAACTTAAAGAAAGAGTCAGCTTTAGAAACATGAAATTTACAATTCACAAATCACACACCAAATAAAACCCAGTTGAGAAAGCAGACCTGGTACATAGAAAGTATGCTTTAACAGGAATTTTTCCAGTCTCCTCATCCTCCTTAGGTCCCACAATATAATTAGGCGCAAAATGAGGAGACCCATATTCAAAATCATTGGTATAACCCGAAACTAGAGATGGGACAGCAGAAAATGGCCTGAAACTGAAGAAATTAACATTGTGGCTTAAAGGATATGAGAAATGGCGCGTCTTTGATGAAAAAACGGAGGTAGAGGATTTTCTGGGAATGTGGTGGAGGAGAAGACCAGCAATAGCTCGCCATCTACCCCCCATTCAGTTCGGAAATACTTTTTCCTAATGGCAGTTTATTTAATTATAGTGTGTATTGTGATGTTTTCGTTGGATTTGGAGGCAATCAGTTGTGTCATTGAAAGGCAAAGGCGTCTCCGATTGATTAATGCCTTTCTTTTGGTTGCCGCCACACTAGCCAGGCACCAGCACTACGCATCTACTTTCTCTACGCACCTATAGTTTATTAATTGGTTGGCATTTTTTTATTTTTTTTAAATCAGTATTTTAAAAATTATATTTTCTAATTTGAAAACAGATTAAAAATAATATATATTATTAATTTTGATATCAAAAATTAGCTTTAAATAATTATTTGTCAGTTGATAAATAATTATTTATAATATAAAAATTATTAATAATATAATCACATATCATTATGTTATAATAATCATAAATTCGCGCATTAAGAAAGAGGATTATAATAATAAATTTTAAGTGAATTTAATATTTATTTTTATTAAATAATTAATTAATTAAATGAATAATTGATTATTATGTTACTATTAAATAAATAAAATAATAAAATATCATTCTTAAAATTTAAAATTATGTATAGAGATTTTTATAACACAAATTTGTCTATTAATTCACATCATTAATTTTATGCGAAATAATTTCAAAAAAAATTTACTAAATTTAAATGAATTAAATTCTTAATAATCAATCAAATAGTAAACTCTCTATATATATGAGATAATTGTAATAAAAATTGTTTATCAATTGATACCTCAATTTTGTATATTATAGTTTTAACAGAAAAATTATTAAATTTTAAAAAAATAATTCATGATAATTTATTATATTGTAATTAGTTTTTATATATTTAGAATTTGAACAATTAATGAAATTAATTTAAATTTAAATTTTCTATTTAAATAAATTTTTACTTTTTAAGTTTTTTCGATTTATTATTTATAAATTATCTAAAATTTTTACTTTTTAGATTTTTTTAATTTCTTGTTTTGAAATTTTTTATATGATTCTAATTTCATATTTAGAACTTTTACTATTTAGGTTTTTTAATTTCCTATTTAGAAAATCTTTTTATATGACAATTATTTTTTTAATTTTCTATTAGAATTTTTAATACGATAATTTTTTATTGCATATAAAATAATAATATGTGGCTATGTTATATACAATTGTTTAATAAATGATAAATAATTATGTAAAATTAATTTTTAGACTAAAATTATTAAAATATAATATTAGCAAACTCACACATTGTGTGGTATAATTATGCTAATAAATTTTAAATAATTTTAATATTTTTATCTTATTAAATAATTAATCAATAATTGAATGATTAAAATTAATACATAATAATAATTAAAATATAATTATTATGTTATACAAATATTATTAAATAAATAAAAGAATAAAATAAAATTTTCAAACTTATAATTATATATAGAGTTGGTTATAAGAAAAGATTATGTATTGATTTATATTTTTAATTTTATATTGTTGGCTTGATTGGAGATGAGGCAACTCAAGAAGGGATGAATTGGATTGTAAAAAAAAAAACACAAACACAGTTAGTGGAAGCAACAACATAAATCAACACATAATTTTATAGTGGATCTATAATGCGCCTATTATATTCCCCAAATTTTCACTGAGATTTTTCTATTCTTTTTGCATACTCAGTAACAATTTTTTCCTTTTCTAAACTCAAGAACAACCTTTCTTTTTTCAAACTCAAAGATAATCTTTACAACTACTCCTTTTTAATAAAAAATAAGAGAGTTAACACAACTTTTAGTATTTTTCTAAGGTATAATACCGTCATTTTAACCACTAGCAATGATAAATTCAAACAGTATCAATGTCTTTCAATTAGGCAACAAATATATTTTTGGTGCTCAAGAAAACCTTCTCTCAAAGAGTTATAAAGTAATCCCCACACTATCCAAATTAAAGTAACTCCAAAAAGTCTTGCACAATGAGCTTGTTAGATGTTCTCTAGTTGTTTATAAGTGTTTTCCAAAGGTTTTCATCAATTTTTTTGTCTTAAAAAATGTTACTTATATAGTCGAACTCCAAACTAGTTATTGCAATAATGAATGTTTAGCCTAACAACTTTTCTGCAAAACTAGCCATTAGAAGTAATAATGTTTGTTGATTATAAGCAATGCTTGTTGATCTTGCAACGGTTAGTTTCAACGTTCATTGTTCATCCTTCCACAGTCGTTCTGGCTTTAATCATCTATTCCACTTATCGTTGATTTTTTGTTGAACTCATTAGAATTGTTGTTCGACATCCATTATATTTTCGCCATGGTTGTTGAATGATCAAAACATTTTTGACATTGCATCACTTGTTCAACCCTTTTTGTGAGTTTCTCAATACCCATTGGATGGTCTATAATACTTTGGGCATCTGTAGCATATATTCAATGCCCGTTACAAATTGTTCAATGCCCATTGAATTGTTCTCGCCTTAATTGTTCATTCAGGTTTATTCCTTGGATACAAAAACACTAAAATACAATTAATAGAACTTCTCAAGGTTTTGTCATTATTTTATTATCATTCAAAGTAGGAGAGTGAGACCAATGTCTTAGGGTCACATGTCTTCCAAGCATTTTTTTAGTAACACAACATTCTCCCTTTTTTTTTGAATGATGACAAAATCAAAATGCTTTGATATCAAATGTCCAAAATGTAAAAACATAGAGGATACTGCATGTCTATTGACACAAAACAAAAAATAAAAAACAGAAGATGTTTGTAAGACACTTGCAGGGCTGGGTACTAAATATACCACATAGGATACCAAAAGTTAAATGTTAAAGACATATTAAATGTTATGCTATCAAATGAGTTCAAACAAGAGTATCCAAATAAGTGATTGCAATCAAAAAATCAAAAAATTCTCTCCCTTGTTGACATAATGACAAAAGGATATATTAAAAGTAATATTGAAAGTGATACCATAAATTCCAATGCTAAGATATTAGACAAAAAAAAAGATTCTCCCTTAAAAATTTAGACCAAATTTCTCAAAAACAAAGTAAAAGGGATGATACTAAAAATAAATAGGCTTTCTTAATATATCTTATGATATTATCTAAAACACAAAATACTTAGAGAAGGAAAACTCTTCCTATCTATATGCTTTTTTCTAACAAATCTCCTAAGATATTCAAACAATAATTCAGTTAAAATTACTTGGGGTCACATGTTCTATTCACATGTTAAAGATAGCAGTAGAGAAAGGATAGTTACTAGAGATCTATAACTTAAACTCTCCCTTAGCAAAAACATGTTAAACAATAAGGAAGAATAAAAATATATTATAGTTTATGATTTCCAAAATATAATAGCCTTTTCAAAAACTGCAACTTTACTCAAATTTTGATTCTTCATTTTAAGCAGAGAGTGAGAAACCTCCAATCCTATAAAACCAAACTTTCTTTAGTGCCTGTTTTTTTTGGGTCCTGGTGGGTTAGTGGCATGAGCATATTCATCTTTTAACCTTATATACCAAAAGTATGCTTTATAACTAAATTTTTCACAATAAAAGCATTATCAAACGAGGGCTTCCTTAAACTTATTTGTAGATGAAGTGTGAGGTGGCTTCCTAAAGGATTTATACTTAAAACGTGAAAAAACTTTTGCATTCTTGATATAGTTGGTTCCATAAATAAAGGCATGATTTGTCTTTGGCATGTGAGAGTTTGAATGTGAGCAATTAGTGTTGTGCTCGTGTGATTTTGATGAAGGCGAGGGAGTTCTAGCTTTGGCAGAAGCTCTCATAAACTTTGGTTTTGAAATGGAAGGTTTAGAATGATCAAACCCTAAATTATGTTTATCTTTTAAAGTCTTTTGAAAGTCTAAAATAAGATCAAGTTTCTCTTTGAAAAAGGCAAGTGAATCTTTCAAAATTAAGATCTCTTTCTTGAGACTTTTATTTTGAGAAAACATAATTTCATAAAACTTATTTTCTTAGTTCAAGGCCTCATTTTCCTTTTGTAATAGATTGAAACTTTTCTTAAGTTCCACCAATTCAGTTTTTAAAATTTTGTTTCTTTCAAAACTTTTATCAATATCATTGTTAGTGGATTTTATGGCCTCAATAAGATTTTCAATAGTAAACATATCTGCCAACTCATGATCATCCTTTTCTATATCACTATCAAGAGAGCTAAAACATACATGTTTTAAAGGGCTTTCCTCCAAAGTCATAAGGCAGAGATTGGTTCTTTCTCTTATCCTCATCTTTGGTTCTTTTTCATCCTCACTTGGTTTAGATGCACTAGAGTCATCCCAAGTGGCTTTATAAGTTTTCTTTTTCTTTTTGTCCTTCTTTTTAGTTCTAACTTTTAGATAGTCTACTTTCATATGGCAAGCTTTCCACATTTGTAGCATTCTATCTGCTCAAGTTTACCTTTTCCCTTTTTCTTCAACATGCTTTTGAATATATTTGTTAGGAGGCTACTTGCTCTACATCTGGCTCTTCATCATCTGAGTTAAGGTATTTGGAGGTAGCTTTGATTGTTATTCCAATTTTCTTCTTATTTGCATATTAAGATATGGATGAAGCTTCTGTATTCAGGTTCATCTCATAGTCAATGAGATTTCCCAGCAACTCATCAAGTGGCATGGTTTTCAAGTCTTTTGAGTGTTTGAGAAAGGTGAACTTACCAAACTAATCCTTTGGTAAACACCTCATAACTTTCTTCACAAGTTCCTCATTGGTGAATGTTTTTCCCAAGAGCCTTCATTTCTTCAACAATCTGAATGATCAATCATACGTTATTGATATCATTTCATCAAACTTCATTTGAAGGGTTTCATATTGAAAAATGAGGGTCTTCATCTTGTTTTCTTTGACTTGATTTGTTCCCTCATATGTGATCTCTAAGGCCTCTCAAATTTCCTTAGCAATTGACTTCATGCTAACTATATTGTACTCACTTTTACTTAAAGCTTAACAGAGCATGTGGATAATCTTGTCATTATTAGTAACTTGCTTTTTTTCTTTATTAGACATCACATCAATATCCTTTTCTATTTGAGTGTCATTAGCAAGTGTCTTCATTGGAATATATGAACTTTTCTCTACAATTCTCTATAGCTCAATAGAATCAGATCTAAGAAAGTAGTACATTATACTTTTCTAATACTGGTAGTTTATTCTATTTAAGAAGGAAGGTCTCACAACTGATTGTCCTTCTGGGCCATGCTCATTTTAGGTTGCCATGATTCTATCCCTCTTGCACTTAAGTTTCAAAAGAGGTTAGGCTTTGATATCAATTGTTGGTTTGATTAGAGATGAGACAACCAAAGAGGGGGGGTGAATTGAGTTGTAAAAAAAAAAATACAAACACACTTAGGAGAAACAACAACACACAGTTTTATAGTAGTTCAACAATTCCATTGTCCAAACTTTCAATTAGGCATTTCTATTCTTTTTGCAGGCTCAATAACAACTTTCCCTTTTCTACGCTTAAGGACAACCTTTTATTTTTCAAACTCAATGACAAACTTTACAACTACTCTCTTTTGACAAGTAACAAGAGAGTCAACCCAACCTTGGTATTTTTTTAAGGTACAAACCAACCTTTTAACCATTAGCAATAATAGATCAAAGCAAAATCAATGCCTCTCAATTAGGCAACAAATATATTTTTAGTGCTAAAAAAAAACTTACTCTCAAATAGTGACTAAATAATCCTCATGCTACCCAAATCGAAGCAACACCAAAAAGATTTGTACAATGAGCTTGATAGATGTTCTTTAGTTGTTTTCAAGTGTTCTCCAAAGCTTTTCATCAACTTTTTTGGTATTTAGAAATGTTCCTTATATAGTTGAACTCCAAACTAGTAGTTAAAATAATTGATATTCAATCTAACAATTTTTCTACAAAACTAGCTGTTATAAGTGATAATACTTGTTAATTTTGAGCAACGCTTGTTAATCTTGTAACAAATAGTTACAACACCTATTGTTCATCCTTCCATGGTCATTGTGGCTTTAATCATCTGTTTAACTTGTCGTTGGTTTTTTGTGTAAACCCATTGGAATTGTTGTTCAATGCCTATTATGTTTTCGCCATGGTCGTTGAATGGTCCAGAACAGTTTTGACATTTACAACATTTATTCAACACCCGTTGTGAGTTTCGCAATGCTTATTGGATCATCCACAATACTTTGGGCATTTGCAACATATATTCAATGTCCATTGCGAGTTGTTTAATGCCTAATGAATTATTCTTGCCCTTTATCGTTTATTCATATTTATTCATAAGATACAAAAACATTAAAATACAATCAATAGAACTTCTCAAAATTTTGTCATTATTTTGTTATCATTCAAAACACATCATTCAAAATAGGAGAGTGAGACAATACTTTGAATCACATGTTCTCCAAACATTCTCTTTATTAACACAAAATATATGATATAATTTCAAGAAAAATTTTATTAAACTTGAATGAACTAATTTATGGTAATCAATCAAATAAATATTAAATAGTTTATGTTCACAATAAAATTAATAGATAATTGTAAACTATACATGCATATGTGAGGTGGTTGTAATAAAAATTATATCAATTCACACCTTCAATATTGTGATACAATTTTAAAATAAATTTTATTAAACTTAAATGAAATCATTTTAGACAATTTATTATATTGTTGTTTGCCTTTATATATTTAAAATATTAAATAATTAATATAATTTTATTTAAATCTTAATTTTCTATTTATAATTTATTATTTTAGTTTTTCTAATTTTCTATTTAGAAGTTGTTTAAAATTTTTACTTTTTATTTTTTTAATTTCCTGTCCATAAATTTTTATATGATTTTGACTTTCTATTTAGAATTTTTTTATGTTTTTATGTTTTTTTATTTTTCTATTTATAACATTTATTTTTCTGTATGATATTTGTGTTTTCTAATTTTTTATTTAGAAAATTTTCTGATATGACTATTTTTGGTAACGCAATGTAAAATAATGACACGTGGATATTTTATGTATAATTATTTGACAATGACAAATAATACTTTAATGGCATATCAAAAAAATTTAAATTGATGGAGTAGTTACAAACTAACTTTAAGACTAAAATTAATAATATATATTGATGAATTAGTTGCAAAAAAATTGTCATATCAAAAAATTTAAATAGAAAATTAAAAATTAATTGTCATATAAAAAACAATTTTCAATATAAAATTAAAAAAATCTAAAAAGTAAAATTTTAAACAGGAAACTAAGATCATATAAAAAACTTTTAAATAAAAATTAAAAAATCTAAAAATTAAAAAAATTCTTAATAACTTTAAACATAAACTTAAAAAAAACTTAAAAAGTAAACAAAAAAAATCTAGATAGTATGCTAAAATTTAAATTAATTTTTATTAATTATTTAAAATTCTATATATATAAGGAATATTGACAGTCTAATAGATTATTATGAAATACCTTATTTAAGTTTAATAATTTTTCTATTAAAATAAAGTCATACAAAATTGAAGATATAAATCAATAGATAATCATTTCTTATAATTACCTCACAATCATTTATTATAATTACCTCACATTCACATATATATTTTGTAACTATCTATTAATTTTGAGGTATAAATTACTTTCCTTATTACAATTATCTCTATACATAATTATAAATTTTGAAAATTTTATTTTTATTTACTTGATAATAATTTTTTATAAAATAATAATTACTTATTAAAATAATTATTTAATTAAATAAATATTACATTTATGTTAAATTTTATTATTATAACTATACCATATATTGTGCAGATATATATATACACACACACACACACACACACACACATATATATATATATATAAGTGGCTTCTTAAAGGATTAATAAGTAGCATCCTCATTTCATAATTTCAAAAAAATTGACAAGTGACTTTTTAATTGATTATTACTAATTATTTATTCATAAATTAATTCAACACATCTTATTAAGAGTCTAAAATTTAATTGTCAATTATAATATTTTAAAGATAAAAATTATTAATTAATGATAATAAATTTTATTTATAAATTGTATCATAAATTATTTGTTCTCCAAAAATATAACCGCATAATGTTCATTCATAAATTATTTTATTGTCTAAAAATATAACTACAATATATTCGTTCACAAATGATATCATAAATTATTTAAAACCTTCAAAATATAATTAATAATCACTATTTAAATTTATTATCAATTATAATATTTAAAATATATTAATGTCAAATATATTTATTTGTAAATTATGTCACAA
This sequence comes from Omphalea diandra, assembly GCA_949677035.1. Lineage (NCBI taxonomy): Eukaryota > Viridiplantae > Streptophyta > Magnoliopsida > Malpighiales > Euphorbiaceae > Omphalea > Omphalea diandra. Next base: position 2,883 of record CATIWR010077478.1, on the reverse strand, counting down.
ATTATTTTATTCTCTACACTTTAATGTTCAATGTGAATATGAAAATAAATAAATATATAAATATATAATTAAACTACTAATTAATGAGAAAAACTCATGCATGCCATTTATAATAAAACTAAAAAAAACTAGAAAATAATATATTCAATAAATATTTATGAAAAAGTAAAAAAAAAAAATATTACTCAACTACTTGGCATTAATGTGGATTGGTTCTTTATTTTCACCAAATGCCTTAAGTTGAACGTCATTAAGTTTTATTTACTCCTTTTTTTAGCTTCGATATCCATATTGAATCAAATTTAATAACTTATTTTAATTATTTATTTTCATTCTTAATAGGAGATAACTTACAAAAAAAGGCCAATAATACTTTTTAATTAATAATTTAAATTCTATCAATGATGATTGGAGAATTAAAGTGAGGTGTCAAGATTTTGAAATATCAATTTTAAAAACTAAAATTTCAATAATATTGACACAATTATATTTTTAACTATAAAAAAAAAATAAAAAAAAAAGCACGACACTTTAAGTTTTGAAATTCGGATAATACCATTTAATCCAACTTTCTTCAATAAAAGTTTTATTATTATTAGAATTATGGGACACATGAAATGATAAAAAATGAAAAGTCTTGAATAAAAAACTTTAATTCTAGATTTCGCAAAGAAAAAAATATGATCTCTTCAATTTAAATTTTATAGGTCTAAAAATCTGAATAATTATTCAATAAAATTTTATAGTTCTAACTAATGAATAATTCTATAGTTATAATTGTCTATTTAAATATTTGTACAACGATAATTTGGTACATAAATATTAAAAATTTCAATTTATAGTATCAATAAAACTACACAAAGTAATTTATTAAAATTTTAAAGAATACTATAAATATATCATAAAATCAATTAAAATTAATAATTAGGCATAATGTAAAGATAATTTGATGCTTAAATGATTTGAAGTCATAAGATGAAAGAGTGATATAAAATTTGTAGGAAGTTAAATTATGCGGATTCGCTATAATTTTAAGGTAATAAATTGTAATTTAAATTGACAATAATATGATTCAAATCAATTTATTGTCATTTTTAAAACCACCATAAATATGCCATAAACTCACTTGAATATATTATTACCTTTTTAACACTTATAGAAACATTAAAATGTAATAACTACCTATTTAAATATTTGTATAACTGTTATTTTGTTCATAATTGATATAAATTTCAATTTATAATAGTAGTAATATTATACAAATAATTTATTATAATTTTAAAGAACACCATAAATATAGCATAAAATTAATTAAATGCATTACTGTTTCTTCCAAACTTGTATAAAGATGTAAAAGTGATAATTTCATTGTATTCCATATTTTTAATATTGATTTCATACCTTGCTTATAAAAAGGAAAAGAGAAATAGCTTGAACAATCAATTTACAAGATTATTCTAATTTTCTTATCATTATTAAATTAACTAATCCATCAATACATTTTTCTCAAAACATATAATCCAATATGAAGAAGCTAATATAAAAGACTCCAGCATTGAAATACTATTGAAAATACTTTTAAAAGAGGTAAGAAGACGACATATGTAAATCTTAACATACAAAAAGGACGAGATATGTTCATATGACACAAATATTAAACAATGAAAAAACTGATTAGTTACTAATTTTTCTTAGCTCAAAATAAGTCCCTTTCTACCATCAAGTGATAAAAAAAAATGCTTGCATTTTTATTGAATTATCAAACATTGAAAAAATAAGATAAAAACATAGAAGCTTATCTTCTTAGATAATGTCACTGACCTAGCTACAATAAGTAGCAAAAACAACAGAGAAAAATGAGCATGATGTATTATATATTTTCAAGAAAAAAATTTTCAATCTTAGTTTTATTCAATATGGTCTGCATCAAGGTCATATAAAGAAATAGTAGCATAAATATTTTTAGTGTCAAAAAATAGGATTCACAACACTTACTAATCCATCCTTAAATTAATTCAGGTGAAATTTCTTTATAATAAACATATCATGCCAATAACGTAATACAATAAATATTGTCTTTAGATGCAACAAAATGGTAAAAAGAAAATTATAAAATAAATAAATAAAAAGAAAAACACACGATTTCTTCTGCAACAGAAATCAAATATAGTTCAGGCTATGAGTTCTATGATAAAAAAAAAATACGATATTGTATTTCTAAATAAGAATGCAGACAAATTGGTCCATTATTACAATATATTTGAACATTAAAATTTATTTTTTCATTTCGTATTCTTTCCAAAGATGATCGAATCATACTTAACATCACATAACAACAATAGCAACAACAATAATAATAGAAGAATATGATATTAACATATCAATTAAATTAACAAGATATAAGCCTAACCACTAAAATAGAAAAAAAAATTCAATAAAAAAATACATTAAGTAAAAAACTTAATTTTAATATAAGACATGCAATTCAAAAAAACATAAATAAAATCAAATGCAAAAATTGATTTATACCTCAATGAATAGAAATATTAAACTAAAATATATGAATGACACAAATAAAATATCTACAAAAAATAAATTAAGAATAAATAAGAATAAAAGTACCATTAAACTATCTAAATAATGAGAAAAATTCATGCATTATATTTACAATAAAATTAAGAAGAAAATAAGAGAATAATATATACAACAAATACTTATGAAAATATAAAAAGAAAATAAATATTATATATCTCAATATATTACTCAAATAACAATAAAAATCTAATTCAAATTTTTTACTCTATCTGCATAAAATTGGCATAAAATTCAAGTAGTAGAGTGCCAATTTTGTAGTGTGTTTATATATATATATATATATATATA
>CATIWR010077476.1:0-50932 GCA_949677035.1 Omphalea diandra | reverse complement strand
TTCAAATGACTCATTTTGAAATTCCTTTCCATGGTCACTTCTAATAGAAGATATGAAGTAACCTTTTTCATTTTGAACTCTTTTTGCAAAACTTTTGAAAGCATCAAATGAATCATTCTTATGAGCTAGAAAAGATACCCATGTAAAACTAGAGTAGTCATCTACAAGGACTAGTGCATAATGTTTTCCACCCAAGCTAGCACTTCTAGTAGGTCCTATTAAGTCCATATGGATAAGTTGAAGTGGTCTAGATGTACTTACAACATTTTTGGCTTTATGAGAGGCATGGTGTTGCTTCCCCATTTGGCATGGACCATATGTCTTGTCCTTGGAGAAATTTAGCTTGGGAAGCCCTTCCACTAACTTTCCTTTAGATAGGCTTTGAAGAAGATCCATACTTGCATGTTCAAGCCTTCTATGCCACAACCAAGCTTCATTGCTCAAAGACATAAGACACTTAAAAGATTGGTTAGCCAAATTATCTAAGTCAATTGAGTAGGTATTGCCTTTCCTTTTTGCCCTTGAAAATAACCTCATCATCCACTAAAGTGGTGACTAGGCATTCCCTAGGATCAAAGGTAACTATAACATCCCTTTCCACATTCATTGGCATTATCACATGAACATATTCATTGCATAAATGATATGAAATCCCACATGAACATATGCATTGGATAAATGATCATTTAGTCATGCGATTTGTAGAAGCATGACAATGACACTTGCACCGTTATATTTAGGACGCTTGAACATATATGTAGTATTTGTATAGTTGCATGACAATTGTATTATGTTATGTGCATGTTATAGCATCATAAATAATGGTGTTATAGAACTTATTTAAGAGTATAAGGAGCATATAGGGATTGAGAGATGGATGAAGGTGCTTAAGGAGTAAAGAAGAGGGACTAAAAGAGAAAAAGTGAACTTCCAACCAATGGAAATAAAGCACCATGATTTTATATTATTATAATAAGTTTATATCTGATAATTAGGGTCAGAATTAAGAGGAAAACCGTGAGTTATACCAGAAACAAAGAGAGAGCTAAGGAAGAAAGAAAGAAAAAAAGAAGAAGAAGAAGAAGAAGAAGAAGAAGAAGAAGAAGAAAAAGAGAGGGAGAAGAGTGAGCTGCCCAAGGTTTTCTAATTCTGGGATAATAGGTAAGTTAATTTATCTTCTTCTCATCTGAAATTAACCTCTCATGACATGTTAATCATGCATGGTTAGTGAGAATTATGGAGTAATTGAGGTAGAGCTCCTGGATGGAAGTTGTAATCCAAGAGAATAAGAGCTGATTCTATTGATTTTGCTGTTAGAACAGAATTTTTAACCCACTATTTCATAACCCTATAAGAGGAATTGGGGAAAGTGAAAAACATGAAAGTTGTAGCCTTATGTCTCATATAAATTCATATGAAGCAGTTTTACTTGATTCTGTGTGTGCGAAGAGAGATATGGCTCCTTAATCAGGACTGGTTCAAAAACAAACCGAGATGATCTCAGTCTTCTGTTTTGTTATATTTTGATGACTTTATATTCTGATTTAGACAGAGTGAAAAACATGAAACTTGTAGGGTTATATTCCCTCTAAATATCTATTAAGCAGTTTTGATTAATTTGCTGTGTGGAAAGAGATATGATTCATTGATTGGGACTGACTCTGTACCCGGATGACACACCACCTTTCTTTTAATTCGGTTTTCCAAGAATTTGATGACCATAGACTCAGAATTTGATGATGGTCCAAACTTGAAAGTTGTATATTTATGTCTAATATACTTATCTATGAAATATTTTTTCCAAATCTAGCATGGTTGCTGAGATATTGTCCCTTTATCATGACTAGTTATCAACATGTTATGAACCTACTTGGCCCGAGATTGGTCTTTTGTTTTGGTGACCTTATAGACTGAACTGGTTAATGAGTAAAACATGGAAAATGTTCCTTTATATGTTTTGTAACTGGTGGTAGAATATTATTGCATTTGGACTAGTACAGTTTGAGATATGCTCAAGAATGTAAGACCTACTCAGACTGAGATGACATTGCAATAGGGCAGAACTTAAAAATTCACCACATCTTATGTGTATCTGATATTAGCCTGAAATTTGAATATGTTGTCCCATTATATGTCTAGTTTGTTTGAAAAAAAAATCAAGTCATTTGGATAAGTATATCAGGAGTTATTACTGTGACCGTGTAGCAAGCTCAGGCTGCCATATAAGGAAAATATGCAGAAACACTAGGTACACTTGCATGAATCATGCCATAAATGCATACCAAGCATTCAAAATTATTTTGATATACTTATAACCATGTATGTATCAAATGTTAGGATCTCAATACTTTGAAGAAGCCCTACCATAAAGGTCGGTAACATCAAAAGGTGAGTAGAAAGAATAATTGGATTCATTGTGTGTGAGTAAAAACCATAATTGGATTGAATGGGTGTATGTGATAATTGTATGATAAGATTATGTTCTATTACATGTACATATGATTGAATTGTTACATGTTACATGAAAATATAAGTCAAGTGAGAGTGATTGAATTGTTACATGTTACATGGAAACAATATGATTATGTTATATTACATGTATATATGATTAAATTGTTACATGTTACATGAGAATACAGGCCAAGTGAGAATAAAATGCTCTTAACGATTACTTGGCATATCATTTGTGAATAAGCACTTGCATATGGAACTTAAAGAGGCATTGTGACCGACTTGTCAAACACTTGCAAATTACTGGAAGATGGACCAATAGGTCCTAAATCATATGTTACATGAATCAGATGAATATCCCGGGAGCAATGTTTGCCTTGCTCGGTCATGACAAAAACAAAGCTATTGCATTTGCACTTGCATAGTCAATTGTTATACCTGCAATGTATCTTGATGATATTTGATTATAGATTATGCCATGAGAATTTGATTATTGTGTTTATTCACTGAGTCACAACTCACCAAATTGCAATTATTTTTCAGATACCGAGGCATAGAGTTTGGACATTTTGGTGCATAAAGTCTTGGATAAAGACACATGGAACACAGGTTGTCAGCTGAATTCCAACTGTCTCTCCTTGCGTCATGTACATACATTTGATAGGAACTAGTTATGGTCACTAGTCCTAAAATTAGTTAACACATGTGTACATTAAATACATATGGGATTACATATGTATGATAAATAAACCTTAATGTGTATGCATTTCCGAACATGAAATGCCATGATTTGCAACTGAAGATGATAGTTACAGTTGGTGGTATCAGAGGGTTCAAGCACATGCGGGGCAGATGTGCAAATCCTGGTGTGTATGACATCACGGGGATGACGGCAAATCCCAGATGTTGAGTGCTCTGATAGGTACAAGTTATAGCCACGTTGTGACATTACAATTTATGGTATCAAAACTGATTTACAAATGAGAACAATGGATGTCACAGTTATTAGTTTGATAAATGAATTTAGATATTATTGTTTTGGTATCAGAGAGGGCTCAAGCATACGCAAGGCAGACGTGCAAATCCCAGTGTGTATGATATCGCGAGGCCGACGGGCAAATCTCAAATGTTGAGTGCTCTGATAGGTATCGATTGTAGCATTACAGATTGTGGTAGCAAAAAAAAAAATTGCTAACATTCATTGGTATCATTGGTCATGAATAGTATGAGTTTTGTAAATGAAATGGCTATTACAGTTATTGATATCAGAGCAAATATGAATACGATCGTTACAAATTGAGCTGACTTAGTTAGTCGATCAATGATCACCCATATAACATCATGCTTTTTTAAAGTTCTAGATAGCCTATGTACAAAGTTCATGGCTATTGTTTCCCATTTTCATACTAGAATCATCAATGGTTTTAGTTTTCTAGTGGTGCTTGATGTTCTATTTTGATATACTGACTTGTCAAACATGCTGAGACATAGTCTACTACATATTTCTTCATTATTGGACACCAAAAATGAGATCACAGGGCATTATAAATTTTTGTCATTCTAGGATGCATGGCATATGAAGTATTACATCCTTCTTCTAGGGCTTCTCTTTGTAAGTTATCGACTTTATGCACACAAATATATGAATCCAACATCAAGGCATCATTTCAAATATCAAAATCACCATGTCTCCCATATTTTACCATTTCAATCATTCTATGTAACTTTGGATCCTTGTCCTATATTTTTTTGATTCGATCATGCAACATTGGTCTCACTTGAAAAGTAGTAATCAATGCCCCATTATTTTGTATGTTTAGTTCCACATTCATAGCTCATACCTAAACTAAATAAGATAGTGGAAATACCTATAAATGTGTTACACTGCTTCTTGATTTCCCGCTTAAAGCATCAACAACCACATTTGCCTTCCGTGGGTGATACTCAATGGTGTAATCATAATCCTTTAGTAGTTCTAACCACCACCTTTATCTCATGTTTAATTTTTTTTTTTAGCTCATCACATACTTCAGGCTCTTATGATCTATAAATATCTGAAAAGTTTCTCCATATAAGTAATGTCTTCATATTTTCAACGAAAACACAATAATGACAAGTTTTAGTCATGTACTATGTAAGATAATTGATAAGGCTTCAATTGTCTAGATGTATATGCAATTAGCTTACCATGTTGCATTAAAACACATCCCAAACCTTGATAAAAGGCATCACTATAAACTACAAATCCCTTATTACTTGTAGGGATGGCTAACACTAGAGCAGATGTCAATCTATCTTTTAATTAATCAAAACTCTCCTAACATGCTTAAGACCATTAAAATTCTATATTTTTTTTTCTGAGGTAACTTAGTCAAAGAAGCAGCTATAAGTGAAAATCCCTCAAAAAATTGACGATAATACCTAGTTAGTCCTAAGAAAATTCAGACTTCTACAACACTTCTATAGCACTCTTTAGGATTTCCCATTTTACTATTGCTTCAATTTTGTTTGGATCTACCTTTATGCCTTTTTAAGAAACTTCATGTCCTAAAAATACCACATGGTCAATCTAGAACTCACACTTGTTTAGTTTAGCAAATAGCTATTTTTCTTTCAAAATTTTCAACATAATCCTTAAATGTCGTTCGCGCTCCTATTTGCTCTATAAATACACCAGTGTATCATTAATGAACACAATTACAAATTTGTCTAAGTAAGACCGAAATACTTTATTCATAAGAGGTATAAACACAACTAGTGTATTAGCCAAGCCAAATGGCATCGTCATAAATTCATAATACCCATACCTAGTTTGAAAAGCATTTTTTTGGTACACTTGAGTTTGAATTTTTGAGCTGATAATATTCAAATTTCATGTTAATTTTAGAAAACACCTTGTAACTAGTTAAACAGATCATTTATCCTTGATAAATGATATTTGTTCTTTATAGTAACCTGATTCAACTGCCTATAATTAATACATGGCCTCAGTGTCCCATCTTTCTTTTTAACAAATAACACTAGAGCACCCCAACATGACACACTAAGTCTAATGAATTCTTTTTCAAGTAGTTCCTATAATTGGGTCTTCAATTCTCTATACTCAACTACGGTCATCCTATAAGGGGTAATGAATATCGATGTTGTTCTTAGCATTAACTCAATTGTGAATTATATCTCCCTGTCAGGTGCCAAACCATGTAAGTTAGTTGGAAATACATTTGGAAACTCATTTACCAATAGAATATTTTTAAGTAATTCATCTGTGAACCATTTGGCTAACATATGTGCCAAATAAGTCTCATAACCACCTTTAATCATGCAAAAAGTCTTTATAACATAAACTAGACATGCTAGTACAATTTGCTTTTCCCCTTAAAACACAACCCTTGTTTGATTTAGAGATTCTAGGAAAGCTTCTTTAGTAAAACAATTCACCATAGCATGATATTTGGATAACTAGCCCATACCCTCTATTACATCAAATTCACATAATGACAACAGTACTAGATCAACATTCAACTCAATGTCATTAATGTGAATCACAAAATTATGACATACCTTATCCATAATCATAACATCTCTCAAAAGAGTGCTAACACATGGTTAAAACAAAACCTAAAGGTTGATGCTTACTACATAATTATGATGCCATGTTAAATGAAATGAATGAATGTCTGGAGCCATGATTAATTAATGCCTTAACTTCTAAATCATGGAGAAAAAGTTTGTTAGTGATAACTTATAAAGTAGCAACAACTTTTTGCTAGTAATGACACATACTCTGGCCCGTGTCTAGGGTTTAGAACATTAACCTTATGATTTGCTCATACCTTGACTGATTGTAACTATCTACCTTTACCCCTACCAAATGATACTCCAACTCCACTAGCTTTTGAAACTTTAACTGTGGACTCTGATGTAGCTCTGCTTCTGCCTTTGCCTTCCTCTAACATTTTAGATCTTTTAGGATAATCTCTAAGCATATGACTAAAAGACTCGTAAAAGCAGTTTGTTTTATACATTCACCTAGATGTTGCTGTCATAATGTACACATAAGGGTCATTGATGCATAACTTGGGCTTGACCTCTGCCTGCATAAGATGAAACTCCTAATCCCTGCCTCTATAGATATAGTAAACACCCATAGAACTAGATTTTACTGCAATGGATTGATTTTGTTGTGACCATGCAAGACAAACACTACTCTCGGGAACTTAAGTGAATCAAGTGACATTTAATTTTACTGACCAACATATAACAATGAATCACTGATCAATAACATGTGCTAATATAACCTATTGGTCTATTTTCCAAGTGATTTGCAAGTGTTTGGCAAGCTGGTCACAACATCCTTTTAGTTACATATGTAAGTGTTCAATCATAATAGTGCACCAAGTAATTAATAAGATCAAATAAGTCTCACTTAACTTGTATTCACATGTAAAATGTCATAATTCAATCACATATACAAGTAATAGAATTCATCCATATCATAAAATCATCACACATACCTATTAGAATCTAATTATGGCTTTTACTCACCTTTAATGCAACTAACCTTTATGGTAGGTTTGAACCTCTCTCTTAGGTTTCCTCTTTGTGTTGAGATCTTAAAATTTGATATTTACATGATTATAAATATGTCAAAATGAGTTTACAAACTTGATATGCAACTATGCTCATGTTTCATGCATGTGGGTCAAGTAACTCAATCTTAATTTTCTTGTATGGCAACCTGACCTTGCTATGTTATAACTTTGATAACTCTTGCTATATTTATTCAAATGACTTAATTCTTTTTTTAATAAACTAGACATATAATGATATCATATATTCAAATATCAGGTCAATATAAGATCTACAAAAATTATGTTGAGTTTATGAATTTTGCCTATTTTAATGTGATATCAGTTTGATAAGGTATTACGACATATGACCAATTGTAGAAATCCAATTGCAAAAGTGATTTTCAAGAAGTTATAAAACATATAAAAGAACATTTTTCAAGTTTTACACATTACCTAACTTAGTGTATAATTTTACCAAAACAAATGACCAATCTTAGGGTGAGCAGGTTTCAACACATTGAAAATCATTCGCAATAAAGGAGCAATATCTCTTCAACCATGATATATTTAGCAAAACCATTTTATAGGCATATAGAATAGACATTTATATACAATTTAATTAAAATTATTGGAAAATATAGCCATCAAATTCTTGGAAAATATAATTAAAAGACTGATGAGTTTTCATCAAGTTCAGGGTCAGTCACAAATAATGAGCCATATCTCTTTCCACATAACGAATTAAGCAAAATGACTTTACAAGAATTTAGAAGGGATATAACCCTACAAATTTCATATTTTTCATTTTGTCTAAATCAACACATATGGTCATCAAAATAAATGAAAACATCGAGACTTAGTAGATTTCAGTAGGATGTGAACCAGCCCTAGTAAAGGAGCTACAGTTCTTCTCACACACAAAATTAAGAAAAAATGTTTTACATGAACTTAAACGGGGCATAAAGCTACAACTTTCATGGTTTACACTTTCCCTAATTCATCTTATACGATTATGAAATCATGGGTATAAAAATATTCTCTAACAATAAAACCAATATAATCAACTATGTTTCCTTAAGCTTCAATCTCCAAACATGAGCTCTACCACAAATTACTCCATAATTATAACAACCATTTACATTTATTGATCATGGCATTCATATTAAAAAATTCATATACATAAAGGTTAACTCATCATTCATACACAATTTAACATCTATTTAATGCATATATAAGTGAACTAATGTTTAAGGCTGGTGACCATAAACTGATTCCTATCTAGCTATATGTATATGACACAAGGAGAGTGAGAGTTGGAATTCAGCTAACAACCTATACTCCATGAGTTTATATGCAAAACCATTTGCTCTGAAGTGCCTAAACCTTAGGCTTTAGTATATGAAAAACATAATTATGATTTAGTGAGTTGCAATGAATAAAAACAATAATTCTTATGGCATAACTAAAAACTAAATATCATCATGATACATTACAAGTATAAGAATTATCTATGCAGGTGCAAATGCAATAGATTGATTTTGTCATGACCTTGCAAGGTAAACCTTCATTAGCAAATTCATGTGATTCAAGTGACATTTGATTTTATTAGCCAACATATAACAAATGAATCATTTGATTAATAACATGTGCCAATAGAACAATAATCATTATATGATCTTAATGATTACAGTCACAACAACCTTTTAGTTCCATATGTAAATGTTCATTCACAATGATAGACCAAGTAATCATTAAGATCATATAACTCTCACATGACTTATATCCATATGCAAAGTGTCACAATTCAATCACATATACAAATTAGACTCTAATTATGGCTTTTACTCACCTTTGATATAACCAACCTTTATGGTAGGTTTGAATCTCTCTCTTAGGTTTTCTCAATGTGTTGAGTTCTTAAAATTTTATACTTACATTATTATAAATATGTCAAAATGTGTTTACATGCTTGGTATGCAACTATGCTCATGTTCCATGTTTATGGGTCAAATAGTTAAACTTATTTTTCTTGTATGGCAGACTAACCTTATTATGATATAACTATAATAACTATTGTTATATTTATCCAAATAACTTTATTAGTTTTTCTAAAAAAAGTAGACACATAATGGTACCAAATATCCAAAGATCATGTCAATATAAGGATTACAAAAAATATGGTGAATTTATGAATTCTGCCCTATTTCATTGTGATCTCAGTATGATAAGGTGTTTTAATATTAGCCATATCTATAATTGTACATATCTTACAAAACACATAAAGGAGCATTTTTCATGTTTTATACATTGTATAATTCAGTATATAAGGTCACCAAAATAAAATGACCAATCTTAGGGTGAGTTAGTTTCAATAGATTGAGAATTAGTTAGAATGTAGGAATAATATCTCATCAACCATAATATATTTGGCCATAATATTTTATAGGAATGTATATCAGACATAAATATGTAACTTTAATGGTTTGAATATCACCAAATTCCCATTAAATGGACATCAAATTCTTGGAAAATAGAATTAAAAGACTGAAGAGGTTTCATTAAGTTTAAAGTTTGTCATAATCAAAGAGTAATATCTCTTTCCACCCGACAAATTAAGAAAAATTATTTTACAAGAATTTAGAGGGAATATAATCCTACAAATTTCATATTTTTCACTTTGTCTAAATTAGCACATATGGTCATCCAACTATATGAACAACCAGACTAAAGAGATTTTGATAGGCTATGAACTAGCCCTAATAAAGGAGCCATAGTTCTTCACACATGAAATTGTTTTACATGAATCTGTATGAGGTATAAACCTACAAGTTTTATGTTTTATAATTTCCCTAATACCTCTTATAGGGTTATGAAATTGTGGTTACAACAAGCTACTCTAACAACAAAACAAACATAATCAACCCTTATTTCTCTTAAACTTTAACCTTCATACATGAGCTCTTCCTCAAATACCTCATAATTCTTCCTAATCATGCTTATTTAACATGTTGTGAGGGAGGAATTTCATGTGGGAACTAGATAAATTAACTTATCTCTTTTTGCTAAAACTAGAAAAGCTTAGTCTTTTTTCTAAACTAGCTTACTTTTCCTCTTCTTCTTCTTCTTTTTGTTTTTCTTCTTATTCTTCTTGTTTTTCTTCTTCTTATTCTTATTCTTTCTTTTTTACTTTCTTAGCTCTATATCTTTCTCTTCTACCCCTAACATTTTTTCTCTCTAATCTTTTTCTAAAACATGAAAAATTAAATTTGCAAACCTGTTCTAATAAGAAAAAAGATCATGGTGTCTCATTTCCATTGGTTGGAAGTTCATTTTTCCTCTTTTAGTCCCTCTTCTTCACTCCCTCATCACCTCTAATGAACTACTAATCCTAAAATGCTCTTTAAACTTTTAAATAAGCTCTAAAACACCATTATTTATAATATTATGACATACATACAACATGTGATAATTTGTCATGCAACTATGCAAACTTTACATCTTTGTTTAAGCACCCCAAATATAATAACGCAAGTGTCATCACTATGCTTATCAAATTCACATATAAATGATCATTTATCCAATGCATATGTTCATATGGGATTGTAAATCATTTATGCAATGAATATATTCATGTGACAATGTTAATGAATTATAATAGGGATATTACATTTCTTCCCCTTTATACAAAATTTCGTTCCTGAAATTCAATACCTGTAAATAAATATGGACATTGTTGTTTAATGTTCTTTTCAATTTCCCATGTAACCTCTTCTTATTAGAGGTATCTTCATAACACCTTAACAAAAGTGATGTCTTAATTTCATAACTGTTTGTCATATAACTAATGATTTTCACTAGTTCTTCAACATAACTTGCATCATTCGCAATTGTTATAGCTGGATCCCTAAGTACATTCGTAGGATTATACCGATACTTTCTAAGCATACTCACATTATATACATCATGAATCTTAGCCATCTTTGGTGGTAGTGCTAGGCTATAACTAAATGATTAATTCTTTTTAGGATCTCATATGTCCTTATGTATCGAGGACTCAGTTTTTTCTTCTTGCCAAATCAAATTATTACTTTCTATGGTGAAACTCAAAGGAACACTTATATCTCCCACCTTATATTCCTTTCACTTATATGTTGTTTTGCATAACTTTTTTTTTTAATCTATTTTATGCCACTTTAGGTTTGCTCTTGACAATGTCTTGAACTAGTTATGGCCCTTCTAAAACACGTATCCCATCTTCATCCTAATATATAGGACTTCAACATTTTCTTCAACATAATGCTTTATATGGTGCATCTGTATATTGTTATGATAATGATTGTTATAAGCAAATTCAATCAAGGCAATATATTCATCCCATGTACCTTTGAACTCTATCACATAGGCTCGAAGCAAGTCTTTAAGTGTTTGAATTGTCCTTTTTGATAGCCCATCTATTTGAGGATGTAGTCCTAAAACTCAACCAGCTACCCAAAGCCTATTGCAAATTGACCCAAAATTGAGATTTAAATTGTAAATCTCTATTTGATACAATGGACACTAGAACTCCATGCAATCTCTCAATTTCATCCACATATTTCTTAGCTAAGTACTTAAGTGAACTACCCCATTGAATAGCCAAAAAGTGAGCTAACTTAGTTAGACAATCAATAATCACCCATATAACATCATTTTTCTTCAAAGTTCTCAATAATCCATATACAAAGTCCATGGCTATTCTTTCCCATTTCCATACCTGAATGGTCAATGGTTTCAATTTTCTAACTGGTGCTTAATGTTCCATTTTGATCTATTACAAGTCAAACATTTTGAAACATAGGTTGCTACATCTTTCTTTATTTTAGGACACAAAAAATAAGATAACAATGTATTATATATTTTTGTCATTCTTAGATGCATGGCATATAGAGCATTATGTACTTTTTCTAGAATTTCCCTTTGCAAGTTATTAACATTATGCATATAAATATGAGATCCCAACATTAATGCATCATTTTAAATATCAAAATCAGTGTATCTCTCCTGATTTACTTTTTCAATAATTTTCTATAACTTCATATCCTTGCCCTGTGCTTATTTAATTCAATCATGCTATATTGGTCTCACTTGAAAAGTGATAATCAATATCCCATTCTTTTGCATATTTAGTTCCACATCGATAGCTCATAACTGAACTAAATAAGATATTAGAAATACTTATAAGTGAGTTACACTACTTCTTGATTTCCTGCTCAAAGCATCAACAACCACATTTTCCTTCCCTGGGTGATATTCAATGGTGCAATCATAATCTTTTAGTAGTTATAACCATCACCTATATCTCATATTTAATTATTTTTGGCTCATCAAATACTTCAAGCCCTTATGATCTGTATATATCTAAATAGTGTTTCTATAAAAGGAATGCCTACATATTTTCAAAGCAAATGCAACGACAAGTTTTAGGTCATTTACTAGGTAAGATAATTCAGAAGGCTTTTGTTTTCTATATGCATAGGCAATTAGCTTACCATGTTTCATTAAAACATGTCGTAAATCTTAATGAGAGACATCACTATAAACTACAAATCATGCACCACCTGTAGGAATGGCTAACACTAAAGAAGATGTCAATCTATCTTTTAATTCATCAAAACACTCCTAACATGCTTGATACCACTTAAATGCCATATTTTTTTGAAATAATTTAGTCAAAGGAGCAGCCAAAAGTGAAAAGCCTTCCACAAATTGACGATAATACCCAGCTAGTCCTCAAAAAATTTGGACTTCTACAACACTCTTTGGGGTTTCCTATTTTACTATTGTTTCAATTTTGTTTGAATCCACCTATATGCCTTTTTAATTTAATAATCATGGAATTCATTTCCAAAAATACATATGCATAAAGGTTGACCCATCATATATATATAATCTAACATGTATTTAATGTACATATATGTTAATTAATGTTCAAGGCTGGTGACTACAAATTGATTCCTACCTAGATATATGTACATGACACAAGGAGAGAGAGAGTAGGAATTAAGCCGATCACCTATGCTCCATGTGTCTGTATGCAAAACATTATGCTCTAAAGTATCAAAACTCTATGCTTCAATATATGAAAAACATAATTGCAATTTGGTGAGTTGCGACTCAATGAATAAAAGCAATAATCAAATTCTTATGGCATAACCAATAATCAAATATTATCAGGATACATTACAAGTATAAGAATTGACAATGCATGTGCAAATGCAATCAATTGATTTTTTCATGACCTTGCAAGGTAAACAATGTTCTTAGGAATTCATGTGATTTAAGTGACATTTGATTTTGCTGGCCATCATATAATAAGTGAATTATTTCATCAATAACATATGCTAATAGGACATATTGGTCCAATTTTTTCTAATTGATTTGCAAGTATTTGACAAGTCGGTGACAACATCCTTTTAGTTTCATATGCAAGTGTTCATTCACAATGGTATACAAAGTAATCATTAAGATCATATAATTGTCACTTGATTTGTATTCACATGTAAAATGTCACAATTCAATCACATATACATATAATAGAATACAACCATATCATAAAATCATCATACATACACATTATAATCCAATTATGGGTTTTACTCACCTTTTGATGCAAACAACATTTATGGTAGGTTGACCTCTTTCTTGGGCTTCCTTAAAGTGTTGAGATCTTAAAATTGAATACATACATGATTATAAGTATGTTAAAATGATTATGAATGCTTGGTATGCAACTGTGGTCATGTTTCATGTAAATGGACCTAATATTTAAGCATATTATTCTTATGTACTAGCTTGACCTTGCTACACTCTCACAATAATAACTCTACATATACTTTTCCAAATTTTCTATATAAACTAAACATATAATAATACAACATAGTCAAATTTCAGATCAATATATGGTATAGTCAAATTTCAGATCAATATATGGTATATAGAAAATGTGGTGAATTTTTGAACTATGCCCTGTTTCAATGTCATATTTGCTCTGTTACCATGTGATTGCAAATGTTCATTCACAATGGCATACCAAGTAATCATTAAGCTAATATAACTCACACTTGACTTGTATTCACATGTAAAATATCACAATACAATCACATATATATGTAATAGAACACAACCATGTCATAAAATCATCACACATGCACATTAGAATCTAATTATGGCTTTTTCTCCCCTTTGATGCAACCAACCTTTATGGTAGGTTTGAACCTCTCTCTTGAGCTTCCTTAATGTGTTGAGATCCTAAAATTTGATAAATAAATGATTACAAATATGTTAAATTAGTTTACATGCTTGATATGTAACAGTGCTCATGTTCCATGCATGTGGGTCAAGTATTTAAGCTTATTTTTCTTGTATGACAAGCTGACCTTGTTACACTATAATTATAATAACTATTGCTATATTATCCAAATGTATTGATTACTTTTTTTAAAAATAAACAAGACACATAATGGTGCTACATATTCTAATATTAGGTCAATATATGGATTACAAAAAATATGGTGAATTTATGAATTATGTCCTATTTCAATGTGATCTCATTATGATATGGTGTTACAATATTAGACATATCACTAATTGTATAAATCCAATTGCAAAACTTATTTTCAAGCAGTTATAAAAACACATAAATAACAATTGTTCATGTTTAACACATTATCTAATTCATTCTAAAAGGTTACAAAAACAAATGGCCAATCTCTGGAAGAGCAAGTTTTAGCACATTAAGAATCAGTCACAATGAAGGAGTAATATCTCATCAATCATGATATATTAGGCAAACTATTTTATACTAATGCATATTAGAGATAAATATATAACTTTCATGTTTAGAACATCACTAGATTCCAATTATATGCCTATAAAATTCTTAGAAAATAGAATTAAAAGACTGAAGATGTTTCATCAAGTTTAGAGTCAGCTACAATCAAAGAGTCATATCTTTTTCCACCCAACAAATTAAGAAAAATTATTCTATAGGAATTTAGAAGGGATATAAACCTACAAATTTCATATTTTGTATTTTGTCTTAATTAGCACATAAGTTCATCAAAATATATGAAAACTATTAGACTAAGGAGATTTCGTGGGTTGTGAACCAGTACTAATGAAAGAGCCATAGTTCTTCACACAACCAAATTAAGCAAAAATATTTTACAGGCATTTAGATAAGGCATAAAACTAGAAGTTTTATGTTTTATGCTTTGCCCAATTCCTCTTTTAGAGTTATGAAATTGTCAGTGCAACAAGCCACTTTAACAGCAAAACTAACACAACCAGCTCTTGTTTTTCTTAAGCTTCAATGTCCATACATGAGCTATACCTTAAATACTCCATAATTCTTCCTAATCATACATGTTTAACATGTTATGAAGGAGGAATTTCATATGGGAAGAAGAAAAATTAACTTACCTATTTTTGCTAAAACTAGAAAAGCTTAGGGTTTCTTCAAAGCTCGTTCACATTTCCTTATCTTCTTCTTCTTATTCTTCTCATTTATTTCTTTCTTTCTTAGCTCTATACCTTTTTTTGTTACTCACATTTTTCCTCTCTAATATGCTTTTAAAGGATGAAAATTTTAATTTGTATACCTACTCTAATAAGACAAAATCATGGTATCTCATTTCTATTGGTTGGAAGTTCACTTTTCCTCTTTTAGTCCCTCTTATTCACTCGCTCATCACCTCCATCAAACTACTAATCCACACATGCCCCTTACAATTTTAAACAAGATCTAAAACACCATTATTTATGATATACTATATACATAATATGTGATAATTTGCCATGCGACTATGTAAACATCACATCTTTATTCAAGTGTCCAAAATGTAATTGTGCAAGTGTCATTTTCATGATTATCAAATTCACATATAAATGATAATTTACCCACTACATATGTCCATGTAGGATTGTAAATCATTTATGTAATGAATATGTTCATGTGAAATTGCTAATGAATGAGGATAGGGATGTTATAATAACTTTTACTAATCATGCATGTTTAACATGTTATGAGGGAGAAATTTCATGTGGGAAGAAAATAAGTTAACTTACCTCTTTTGCCAAAACTAGAAAAACTTAGGGTTTCCTTCTAGCTAGCTTAGTTTTCTTCTTCTTCTTCTTTTCCTTCCTTTCTTTCTTTCTTCCTTGTGTTGCCCCTCATGTTTTCCTTTCTAATATGCTCCAAAAGGATGAAAACTTCAAATTGTAAACCTATTATAATAAGACAAAATCATAGTGTCTCACTACCATTAGTTGGAAGTTCAATATTCCTCTTTTATTCCCTCTTCTTCACTCCTTCACCATCTCCATCCATGTCCTAATATACATATGCTCATTATACTTTTAAATAGGCTTTAAAACACCATTATCTATAATATTACAACATGCACACAACATATAATAATTTGCCATGCAACTTTACAAACATCACATTTATGCTTAAGTGTCGCAAATGCAATAGTGCAAGTGTCATCATCATGCCTATCAAATTCACATATGTAAATAATAATTGATCCAATACATTTGTTCATGTGGGATTGCAACTCATTTATGCAATGAATGTGTTAATATGAGGGTGTTAATGAATAAGGATAGGGATGTTATAATACAACCCATAAAGTAGGGTTGTACAACCATGCATAGGGTAACCCACCCTAAAACCCTAACCCTGAGATCCTTCTAGAACTAAACCCCAAGGCTGTACAACTCTAGAAAATGGATGCATAACCTACTCATGGCGTTATAACCTGTATATACACCACAATTCTAATAGATTCATGTCACTCTTTGTGATTGGATACATCCATAATGCAACCAAAACCATTTATTGACTTGTGCATCCACCCATTATCTATAAATATCGTCCCATTTGAAGAGGGAGGGAGAGGCTTCGAAACCATAAGGTTAGTTTGCCAAATTACTTCCCAATGTACACTTAGCATAGAAAACCTCTAAATGCTAACTCACCCAACAAACTCCAAGGTAGAACTAGGCCTTTTCCTTCATTTTTTTTTTTTTTTGCATTTCCTAAGTATTTCTGAAAGAAAGTATTGGAGTTGTAAGCCTATGACACCCAAAAATATACAAAGGCATCCTATAACCTGCATACCCTTTTTCTTTCTTTTCTTTCTTTTTCTTTTTCTATTTTTAAAACTCATAAAATAGGGGTTGTACAGCCTTGTGTATAGACTATACAACCCCAACATTAGGTTGTGCAATCTAGTTTATCTGATAGACAATTTTTGCAAATCTTATTTTCTTATCTCTTTGAGTTTGTTTTATTTCAAAGCTTTTTTTTAGGTGTTCCAATGTTCCAATAATAAAATGGGAAAAGGAATAACCTATTAGGACTCTTATTCACTTAAAACATGGAACCTTAGTGTAGTTTTTTGAATGGTTTTATAACCCATTTTTTTTGTGTCATGCTCCATGTTATCTTATACTTAGTATATTGATGATTTTGGTTTTGTTTTGATTATATCTTGATAGTGACCTAATGAGGAACTTAAGGTTCCAATGACTTTGAAAGTCTTCTTCTTTTGTCATTATGTTTATGCTCAAATATGTGAGTAGTGTCTATGCCTTTTAATTTCATTCATTCTTTAGTTATATTCTAACCCCTTATGGTAAGTGGTATAAATGGATACTATGTTCTTTTAGAGATACATGGGTTAAGGATTCATCAATCTTAGGTTCCCTCCCATTATGAGTTTGCCTAAGTCTATTCAATGTACTCTAAATGTCTTGTATTATATGTTCATTATTTTCCCTTTTGTTCATGGTTCATACATCTTCTTTATGTTCGATACACTAATTTATGATGTTGAAATGTGATTATTGTGGACTTAGATACATGCTTAGGTACCTTGACTTTAAAAATGTGGTGAGATGACTACTAGGACCTTTATTTGCCTTTCCTTTTACTTTCCTTTATTTGTTTATTTTTTTTAATTAGTAACTTGTTTTCATCCCTTGGGTGTAGAGTTAGACCATGAATTTGGCATTGGTTGTCATCCTATATTGATTATGGGTGATTATGTTTATATGGATGGATCATAATGAATGCTAAATCCCTATGCTATATCACATGTCCGACTACCCCTTTATATATGATTATGGATGATGTGGTGTGTGAATAATGAATGCATGAAACCTTACTCCCTTTTAATTAGTGCGATGATTTGATTAGATTAATTATGCTAGATGTATGCCTAGGGACATTAATTAGACTAATCAATAACTTGGCTAAGATATTAAAGGTGAGATGCCCATAGGCCAGATCCTAATATTCAAGCAATTTGGGGGTGTTTAACTTCTTTCCTAAGTTGTACCCAATTTTTTAAACCTAATCTCTGATGGGGAAAAGTTAAAATAAACCTTCTAATTAAACTTAGATTAGGTTTCTATTTTGCCTAACCTAAATTCTTATCCTAACAAAAATCGAGTAGTGATTCCACATTTCCTAAGGATGGTACCAAAGTATTATCCCGTACTTCATCCTCAGATGACTACCATTTTGGACGTGAGGCTTTAAAGTCACACGAACTTAAAAGGAACCCTCCTTGATCCAAATGCACTCCATAGTTGTGGGTCATTAAAAATGTAAAGACTATTGTCTTTTTGATCCCCCATTGATTGATAAAAGGATGGAGTTGCAAGCAAGACTCTACTCGTCTGAATGTAGTCATGAAACTTAAGGCGGTGACAACCTCTACACCCTTATATTTCTTATCGTTCGTTTTCTTCTATTTTTTAAAACCTAGAAACAAGGGGTTATACAACCTTGATTATAGGTTGTGCAACTTTATCTCCATGTTATATAGCCCACATCTTGGGTTGTATAGCCCAGTCTATCTGGTATATAGGTTTGTAAAGTTTTTTTTTTCCTTCTCCTTCCAGATCTCTCCTTTTTCAAAACCCTTTTTTAAGATATCCTAGTGTTCCAACAATAAAATAGGATGAGGTATAACATCCTAGGACTTCTATTTATATTTCTAAAGCAGAACTTTGGCTTGATTTTAAAGTGATTCCATAAATTTTTTTTTTACAAGGTTTCATATTCTTTTATATAAAAATTGATGTGATGATCATTATTCTATTTTTAATCATTTCTCAATAGTGATTAAGTAAGGAACATGAAGTTTTAATGACCTTGAAAGCCCTTTTGTGATTATGCTTGTGTTTAAAACATATGAATAGTATTTTGGCATTTAATCTTGGTTATTCTTGTATTATATGCTAACTTACATGGTTTATGGTACATGTGGATGCCATTCATTTTAGAGCTACATAGGGAGAGGATTCATCAATCCTATGATGAGTTTTTGCCTTAGGCCATTAAACATCCTCCAAATGCCTTGTATTGCATGTTTACCTCTTTTGATGCTCATGGTTCATGTAATTTAATCTTGTTTTTTCTTATTTATTTATAGGTGTGGGAGTTTGTTTACTACAAACTTTGATCCATACCTTGGCACCCTTACATGGGAGAGATGGTAACATGTGATACACCCATTACTTGTGTTTTGAGATTATTGGGTTTGTCATATTTTTATTTCATTTACAAATTTGTGTATTTTCTTCGGCATAGGTGTTTTTGCTTAAGTTAGACCATGATTATGGTCTTTATAATCATCCTAAACTATTGAGGATGTGTGTGATGTGAATGGATGATAATGCATGCTAAACCTACATGTCATATCACCTGTCCCCATCCCTTCTAGATTATGCATGGTATGGATAATTTAATAGATAAATGCATGATCCCCCTTTGACATGATGCATGACACCTCTCCCTATTTGATTAATAGGATGACTTGATTAGCTTGATTGCATTAGAAACATGCCTAGGATCATTAATTGGACTAATCAATAACTTAATTGAAATATTAAAAATGAACTAAAGATACTTAGAGGTTGGATCCCAATATTCAAGTGGTTTTGGGGTGCTTAACCTCTTCCTCAAGCCATAACCAATTTTTTATCCCAATCTCTGACAGGATGAATATGAAATGGACCTTTTAATTGACTTAGATTAGATTTAGATTTTGCCTTCCCTAGATTCTTTTCCTAACTAAAGTCGGGTAATGATGACACTAATGTGTCATCTCGCGTTTGGTCCCTCGATGACCACCAATTTGGACGTAGGGCATTGAACTAATTCAAAGTGTAAAAGGATCCCTTATTGATCCGAACTCACACTATACCTTAGGGTCATTACCAATGTAAAGAACCTCATCCCCTCGATGCCCCATTGATCGATAAAAGGATGGAGTTGTAAGCAAGATTCCATTAGTTTAAGTGAAACAACCCAAATAGCTCATAATATCTTATCTTACACTTGTTTATTCATTATGATTTAACATTTATCAGCTTCATACCTCTTAGTCATTCTTCCTAACTCATATTATGTCATAACTAGTAATCATTATATTAATAAAATCATCATCATTTCATCAAATTTAGCCTCCTTAAGCTCATCACTTAGTGGAAGTAAACCTCATTTATGAGAGACCCCTAAGAACTAAGTTTTGGGCCTTACATATCCATAGAACACATAACATAAAAATAACATATATCATAATAGAGCAAAATATCTTATAAAGACAATGAAGTCCTAAACATCAATAAAACATGTAAACATAACTTTCACTATCTCTAAGTTATAAGGTAATTGTCATCATTCATACTAAGCTCATTGTCACTATTTTCCCTTAATTTCATTCATATTGTAAACATTAAAATCACCATTAAATCATGTAGCAGTCCATAGTTAGAATCCTTTACACATTTCATGATCATCAATTTATACTTCTAAATTCATCTACATATTCATTTCTCATCATATACCATCCACATACTTATTAAGATATTTATGAACTACCTTGACCCATATAAATAAAGAACATCTCCTCCACTCATATATAACCCCAATCATAATGTCTAGAGTGCCAAATAATATCAAGAAACTCAATTTAACACCAATTCTATTCATAAACATAATTTGTTTACATAATGACTTCATAAGACATTAATATTTCCTCCATCTCAACCAAGGTGTAAAACACCATTCAACCTTTAATTATCTTTTTAACTAGAAAGATTAGGATGCTAACTAGCTTTTAAGAAGTTAATAATCATCAAGAATTCATATAATCAATCCATATACATAAACACCTTTCAAAGCTTTAATTATATACTACATCAATATTTCCCTTTATTCAACTAAGATGTAAAACACCAATTAAGCTCAATTTTCTTCTTAAACATGAATATAAGAACACTAATTAATATCTAATAAACCATTAATCATTAGGAATTAAAAGAAATTACTCATACACTTCAAACACTTCTCCCTTTGAAGACAATATCACTTTTAATGTCAAACTAGGACCAAACTTCATCTCTTCCATAACCACTAAACTCAAAGACATTATAAACATACTTATTTAAACATAAAACAAATATATGATAAATATGGAATATTATAACTTACTTGAAATAGGGAGAACAAAGTCACCAACTTGTTTAAAAGATGGAAGAAGATAAATGAGCAAACTTAATTCCCCTAACTTGATTTAGTAGCCATGGATCGAGGAGAGGTTTTGGGAGAGTTTATTTATGTTTTGAACTATTAAAAACTAAGTAGAAATGGAGAAGAAGTCATGTTTAGGCTAAAGATAATGTAGAAGAGTGCAAAAAAACTAAAATGCCTAAATGGAGAATTCTATGAAAAGTCCAAAAATGCTACTTCTAACCCGTAAACTTATGCTTCCACGAGTTTATCCCTTTCTACAATATAATTCAAATTTTTGGGATAAATAATGATGGAGAATGGATATATAATCATTTTTAAGAAGAAAGTAAATATAAAAGGCTATGAAAAGACCAAAATGCCTAAATATACTATTTAAACATTTTGAAAGCTTTGCTTCTAACATTTTGTTCCTTTCTTCCACACACTTGAAATAATAACTCTTGGCACCTAAAATACATCCATAACACATCATTATCACATTATTTAAATATATATTAGGCATACAAATTAGGCACACACTAAGCTAACATAGGCAATAACATTGAGATAAGGCAGATATGCAGTTATCTAAGTCTTCCTATCTTCCTTTAAGACACTTAAAATGCAAATTTTAGGCATCTAAAATACATCTAAAATACTTTATTAATAATTCATTTAATCATACATTAAGTACACTTACATACCTCTATAGCCATCAAAGATTTTGTACTTACCTTAGCTTATACCTTAGGTTCCATCATTCATTTTTATTTCTTTTAACATATCCTTTAACATAACTTCCTTTCGTATCAAATATTAACATATTATTCATTTTAAACCTCTAATTCTATCATTCATTTATATTCATTAATCATCATTTCTTATATATGCTTACCTATATATCTTAATTTACACTTAATTTCTCATTATGATATAACATCTTTCACCTTCATATCTCTTAGTCATTCTTTCTAACTCATATTATATCTTAATTAATCATCATTATGACATTAAAATCATCAACATTTCATCAAATTTATCCTTTCATGCTCATTAATTAGGAGGTGTCCTCATTTATGAGAGACCCCTAAGAACAAAGTTTTAGGGCTTATAGGATGCACCCTATAAAGTTTACAGTTGTTGCCTATGCCATTAACCTATGGAACAGTTTTGACGAGAAGATGGAAGAGGTTAAGAAGAAGACAATGATCACTCTATATGAATAAAGTAATAAGGAGAAAAAAGAAAAATAGATCAACTATGTTATTTAAGGCAAGAAGTATTATCCTGATCGAGAAGTGCCCCAATATGCTAGGGTTGAGAAGGAGGTAAAAAGGCTTTTGATGAATGATAAGAAGGATAAGAACCCTGTATTGAGGCAATTTAAGATGATAAATTCATAGATCAATATGTGAGAGTTATTGATTATTCTCAAGGAGGACAAGAAGGCTATAATTGGGGCATTGTCTAGCATGGTTATCTCTGAGAAAGCATCTTTTATGGATGTAGTGGCTTTAGTGACCAATAAGTGAAAAATAACTTTTTTTTATAAAGATTTGCCTCTTGAGGGAAGGGTTCATAGTTTGGCTTTTGTCCATTAGAGCTGAAGTGAAAGGAAGATGAACTTCTTGTGAGATGGTAGATGATAAGTCTGAAATTAATATTTGCCTTTCAAAGTCTCTATCAAAGTTTGGGGTATTTAAGGCAAATCTAGAAAAATTTGATAGTATCATTCAAGCCTATGTTGATAGTAAAAGGCTAGTTGTTATTAGGTTTAAAACTATAGTGAAAATAAAGATTATGGAGGCTATTGTAGAGTTCACTGAGTTACATATACCCATTACTTTCTCATCATTGTTAAGAAGCCCATGGTATAATCCTCTGGGAGGACTATCATCTATTGCGCATCAAAAAGTTAATGTTCCTTAAAAGGGGGGATTATTCCCATTTGTGCCGAAGTGGGAGAGGTGGTGTCCACATTAAGCATAACTAATCCTCAACTTAGAGGTTTTAAGTGGCTCAAATTGCAAATAATTAGGTATATCCAAAGGTGGCAAGTATTATGAAGAATGTGAACTTACTTTTATGCAAGGATTGGGAATGAATTATATGAATGTATCAAAATATCCATACATTCCCATACTACTAAAACACAGTTAGGTTACCATGGTGATTGAGGAAAGATGATGGTAAGGGATCTCTATGACAATTATCAAAATTCATTGAAAAAGATGTCAAGGCAGTTGGAGAGATACAAGAGAAGGTAATCAAAGGAAGTGGGAACTAGCCAAAAATGAAACCATTGAATGATTTAGAGAAGGCATTATTTTAAATGTAGCTTGAGAGCATAGATGTGATGTCCAATTTACTAATATTTCCTAAAGTCAGTGCATTAACTCATTCATAAGACATGGAAAATAAAAATGACACAACATCATTAAAATCCTCTCATGCCATTCATTGTCATTAAAAGTCCTTCCTTTAATTATTTTGAATACTATGTTTCTTATATCACAACATAATAACTATTTACAATAAAATATACATGGCAAAATAAACTAAAATGCTAATAGACTACATATTGGCCCAACCTCTATCAGACAACTAGATAACTTCAAAATCCAAATTGGATGTAATTTTTAGTATACTCTTCCTGAAAGAAAACTTAATACAAAGGGATGAGCTTGCATACTCAGTAAGTAAACACAAAATGATACTTTAATCATAAATAACAAAATAAACATTTAAATATACATAACTCATCATCACATCCATGCAAAAAAATAAAGTGTTTTTACTCTTTAATGCCACATAAGCTATCAAATGTTATTGCTACACAAGTTGTTATATTTTGTTGCCATATAGGCTATAGGATATCATTGACACATAAGATATCAAATGTTATTGCCACACAAGTTATAGATATCATTGCCATATATGCTATCAAATGTTGTTGCCACACAGGCCATAAATATCATTGTTGTGCTAGCTATCAAATGTTGTTGCTACACAGGTTATCATATATTGTTGCCGCACAAGTTATAGATATCATTGTCACACAGGTTATGGATATCATTGCCACACTAGCTATCAATTATTGTTGTCGTACAGATTATCATATATTGTTGCCATACAGGTTATCATATATCATTGCCACATAGGCTATCAAATGTTGTTACTACATAGGCTATCATATATTATTGCCATATAGGATATATATATCATTGCCATATAGGCTATATATATCATTGACGCATAGGCTATCAAATGTTATTGCCACACAAGCTATCGTATTGTTGCCACACCGAATACAGATATTATTGCCCTATAAGCTATCAAAAATTATTGCCACATAAGCTATCATATATTGTTGCTTGCCCAATAACATCAAGTATTAGTCTTTCAACAAATAACCTATAAATCCAACAAAATTACAACATTATAATGACTAACAGAAATACCCATAAGCCTTAGAAAATCAAATCACAACATACTTTCATTCCCAAGTCATAATTCATCAACATCTCATGAAAATAAATAATTCAAAATTATAACAATTGTTTTATCAATGTATTTATCAATATCATCTAATTAAACAACATTTCATTTCATTGAGTATATGTTTGTGGCATTTAACCAGTCACATGTTTAGTATCATTAACTCTTTACTTGCCCCCTCCTTCAAGCTATTAAGCTGTGGATGGTCCTAGCTTATTCTCAATATTGTTTTCAATGCCTCGATGACCTATTTCAATACACCAAATCAATCCATGATAATAAAGGAAGATTTTCACGGTGTTATGCATATATGCTTGAGTAAAATATCATGACCTTGGTATACTATTTTTATAATTACTTTTGCCTAACAAATCAAAATCACCTAATTATTTTTTTAATTAAATTAGACATATATCGGAAAAATATAGCTAAAATTAAGTCTAAAATATGCACTTCATAATTTATAGTCAATTTTATAAATTTGCCCCATTTTAGGCACAATTATACACTAAATAGTCCTGTAAACTTAGCCACATCCAAAACATAAAAGTCCAATTCAAAAGCTTATTTATATCAAATCATATAAATGAACATTTTGAATGGTTCACACATATGCCAATTTAGCTTTAAAGGTCCTCAAATAAAATGATCAATCTTAGACTTTGTAGGCATGGGCATGTTTAGGATCAGCTCCAATCAAGGAGTCGTATCATTTAGCACACATCATGCTAAACAAAATTGCCTTATTATAATTTAGATAAATATTAGGCTACAACTTTCATATTTTTCATTTTACCTAATTTCCATTCTAACCCCACAAAAATATTGGAAGACAACTAAGAGGTGAGCAAGTTTCAACAATAACTAGTCACAATCAAGGGGCCTTATCTCTTTACACAACTTATTTATAAAAACAGTTTGACAAAAATTTAGATGAGGCATAAAGTATAAATTTGATGCTTTGAACTTTTTCCTATTCATCTTATGGGGTTATGAAAATCGAAGGTATAACAATCTGCCCTGAAAATAGAATTAAAGGAATTCAGCTCATATTTACTATCGACAACTTCACCATATGAATCCTAAGTATAGTTACTTTATAACTCCAAATATTTACTCAAGATTAACATGCCATGGTGGAGAAATTTCATCGGAGAACAAATATGAAATCACATACTCTTTGGCAAAGCTAGTAAACCATAAGATTATTCATAATTAACTCTGTTTTTATTTCTCTCCTTCTTCTTCTTCTTCTTCTCCATTATTCCTTTCTTTCTTAGCTCTCTTTATTTTGTTACACCTCCTCAGATTTTTGCCTCTCTAATCTACTCCTAATGGAAGAAAATTTCCATCTGTATACCTACCATAACAAGACAAAAGCATGGTAGCTTTTTTCCTATTAGTTGGAAGCTCAATTTTCCTCTTTTAGTCCCTCTTCTTTAGTCCTTCATCACCTATATCCATCTACTAATCCTTATATGCTACTTATGGTTTTAATAAGTTCTAAAACACCAATATTTAAAATACTATAACACACACACACAACACATGACAATTTGGCATGTCATTATGCAAACATCATTTTTATGCTTCAATGCCTCAAATGCAATAATGTAAGTGTTGTTACCATGTGATGCATATATTGCAATATAACATAAATAAAATGCACATGAATTAGGTTGAAGATGTTATCATTCACCCCTTATTATGGAAATTTCATCCTCAAAACTTTACTTAATGGAATATTAGAATAGATAGGGATATTCTAGTTTTATATGTTCCTCTACTTCCTAAATGGCCTATTTAGGTGAGTGATGGCTTCATCTCACTTTAACCATGGGTATCACTTAATTCCTTAACTGTTTTAATTGCTAATCAATAATTTAAATTAGTTCTTCATGATAAGTCACATCATTAAATAATTCAATCTCTAGCTATGATAATATATGGCTAGGATCATACTAATTCCTTCAAATCATAGAAACATGGAATACATCATGTATCTGAGATCATTATATTGGTAATCAGTATGCGAAAGGCCTAATACTCCTTATATGGCCCAATGTACCTTGGACTCAACTTTCCCTATTTATCGAACCTAATAATGCCTTTCCATGGTGAAACCTTTAAAATACTTTATCTCTAACTTGATATTCTATTTCTCATATATGTCTATCAACATAACCTTTTTATCTTTCTTAAGCAACTCGCAAATATCTTCTAACTAGTAGGATGTTGGCCACTGTATCCTATACCATCTTGGGGCCCTTTAACTGCCTCATCCCTTCAACGTCCTAACAAATTGGACTTCTACCTTTTTTGCCATATAAAGCTTCATATGGTGCCATACCAATATTAGCGTGAAAAAAATTATTATATGCAAACTCCATTAATGGCAAATGATCATTCCAATTGCCTTTGAATTCTAACACACAAGCTCGCATCATATCCTTTAATGTCTAAATAGTCCTCTTTGATTAACCATTAGTCTGTAGGTGAAAAGAAATACTAGAATTCAAATGATTACCTAAGGTTATTTATAAGATGTTCAAAAAATGAGAAGTAACTCGTGGATCTTTATATGACACAATAGTAATGGGAATGCCATGTAATATAATAATCTCAGGAATATATATTTCAGTCAGTCTATGGAGTGAATATGTTTATCATATAGGGAAGAAGTGTGTAGGCTTTGTGAGTATATCCATAACAACCCGAATAGCATTATGCCTTTTATATGTCATTAGGCAAAACGATAACAAAATCCATTGAAATTTGTTTCCCATTTCCATACAAGAATAGATAAAGGATGCAACTTACTTGTCAGTGCTTGATCTTCTACCTTTATCTATTGGCCCGTTAACATTTTGATATAAACTTAGCTATATCTTTGTTCATCAATGGCCATAAAAAATGTGACTGCATGTTTCTATACATGTTTGTACTTCCAGGGTGCATTATATATTGTGCATTGTGTGCCTCTTACATAATCTATGATCTCAAGCCATCAACATCTGGTACACAAACTCGACTACCATCATTGTCATCCCATCATCTCTAATAAAAAAAAAAAAAAGTATTTTCACCTTTCTATATCTTCAATAGCATTTTTTGGAAATATTGATGCTTCCTCTGAACTTCTCTAATTTTATCATCTATCACATTCTTTAACTGAAGTGTAGCCAATAAAGTTATGACATTCTCAATCTCAAATTTTACATTTAAAACATGAAGATTAACCAAGGACGTCAAATTATAACCAACCATATTAGCAATAACGTCTAAGGCTTTTTGGCTTATAGCATCAATAACTACATTAGCCTTACTGGGATGATAATGAATAGCACAGTCATAGTCCATTAACAATTATATCCATTTACTCTACCTTAGGTACAATTCTCTTTGTGTTAGAATAAATTTCAAGCTTTTTTGATCTATCATTATATGAAATGTCTCTCATTATAAATAATGCCTCTAAATGTTTAAGGTATGA
Source organism: Omphalea diandra (assembly GCA_949677035.1). Taxonomy (NCBI): domain Eukaryota; kingdom Viridiplantae; phylum Streptophyta; class Magnoliopsida; order Malpighiales; family Euphorbiaceae; genus Omphalea; species Omphalea diandra. The sequence continues at coordinate 22,350 of CATIWR010077476.1, read as the reverse complement.
CCAATGGCTTCCAACTCCAAGTCATGTGTAGGATAATTCAACTAATGAGGCCTTAACTATTGATAAGCATAAGCTATCATCTTTCCAAGCTACATCAATATATAACCTAACCTTAGTCTTGATGCACTGGTGTACATCACAAAATCCACCATTTGTTGATGGCAATGTCAAAAGTGGCATCACTGTCAATCTCTTCTTCAATTCCTCAAAAATTTGCAGACATTAATCATCCCATTTAAATGGTACATTCTTCCTTAATAATTTTATCAATGGCCCAGTAATAGTGGAGAATACTTTCACAAATCATATGTAATAACTAGCCAACCCAAGAAAACTACGCATCTCTAATACATTTTTAAATGGGTCCTATTCTAAAATAGATTTCATCTTAGTTGGATCATCTTGAACTCCATGTTTGGAAACAATATGCCCTAAAAAGATCACTTGTTCCATTCAGAAGTTGCATTTGCCCAATTTAGAATGTAACTATTTTTCCTTTAAGATATGCAATACGATTCTCATATGCTACTCATGATCCACATGATTTTGTGAGTATATGAGGATGTCATCAATAACCACAATCACAAACTGATCAAGATATTGTTGGAAAGTAGGATTCATTAATGTCATAAATGTTATTGGTGCATTAGTTAACCCAAAAGGCATAATAAAGAACTCATAGTGACCATACCTAATATGAAAAGCAATTTTTTGAATGTCTGGCATAGTAACCCTCGACTGCTAATACCCATATCTCAAATCAATTTTTGAAAATATTGTTACACCTCAAAGTTAATCAAACAAATCATTAATTCCTGGAAAGGGATATTTATTATTTATTATTACTTGATTTAGATCTATAATCGGCACACAATTGCATGCTACCATCCTTTTTCTTGATAAATAACATTAATGCCCCCCAAGGAGATGTACTAGGTCGAACGAAACCTTTTTGCAATAACTATTCTAATTGTTTCTTTAATTACTGTAGTTCCACTACTACCATTGGATATGGTGCAATAGAAATACATTCTACTCCTTGCAAGGTTTCAATATTAAAATCAACTTCTCTATGTGGTGCTAAACTCAACAGATCATCAAGAAACACTTCTAAAAACTCTCTCATTATATTAATATATGCCAAACCCAAACTAGGAACACTAGTATCTACCACTCTTGCTAGAAATGTGTCACAACCTTTTTTAATTAGTTGAAAAGCCTGAATAGTTGAAATCAAACAAATTGGAATGTTTTTGGCTTTATAACAAATATAACTCTTAGTTGTCTTAAATATATGATCATCAATTGTTTAGTATGGCAATCTAAAAATGCATGATGTTTTACTAACTAGTCCATACCTGAATAGCATCAATTTCTTTAAAGTTCATTAATATCAAATCCATAGGCAATACGACACCACATAATAGCACTAAACATGCTCTACATACTTTGTTTACAATCACACTACTTTCAATAGGCACCAAAACACCTAAATCATATCCTAAGGATTTAACAACAATATGCACCCATGATGCGAATTCTAAAGACATAAATGAATGCATGGAACCTATGTCTATCAAATCATAAACATCTAAATTACAATTAGAAATTGTACCAAAACAACTTTTAGAGTTATTAGAGCCCCTTAAATAGTGATAACATAAACTATAGCCAATGGTTAAGTATGGGTTGCCTGCCTATTACTAAAACTGAAGTTGTTCCACCATGTTTTCCACTACCTCTACATTGGCTTCTGCCTCTACTTATGTCATAAATATTCTCCCTATCACTCCTTTGCCTAACTACCTAAGATTCCCTTTAGTCAAACCTACCATTGGACAATCTCAACTTATATGGCCTGGCTGTCAAAAAGTACAACAAGTGTTTAGGTCTCTAACGATCTCGAAAATTAGTTATTCCATAATTAGTACAAATTGGGGCTACACCTCTACCTATGATTCCAATTAGTCCTTTCTTACCCTCTGAGCCTTTAAAACTATCATAGTCAACTCTACTTGATGCCATTAGTACCAATCTACTAGGCTGACTCTATCATCTACCTCTTTGATTTCCATCAATTAAAATCTTGATCCCCTAGATGATGTGAAACAACCTTTTTTTGTTGCTTTATTTGGTTCTCCACTCCACCTTGCATAACTTCTCTTTTATTTTGCCTCAATTGTATTCTTCTCTTAGGTCACCCCTTAGCTCAAATAATTATTGCTAATAATGCAGTATGATTGGTTGGCTAGATTATTAATCAATCTTGAATTTCAAAGCTCAATACCCTCTAAAATTTTGAGCTATTTGATTCCTCTATAACTATATACTCTACGACATATCTTGAGAGTTTAACAAATTGTACCTCATAATTTGTAATTAATAAATTGTACCTCACAATGTGTAATTGTGATATCATTTTGCTTCAATTGGAAAAACTCCATCTTTTTATTATCTAAGTGTACCACTAGTGTGTATTTATTTGCAAACTCTCCTAGAAAATCATCCTATGTTAAAGTCATTGGTTAAGTAGTGCTACTTGGAATAGTCTCCTACCAATCTAAGGCATTATTTTGATGCAAATATATTGCATACTTCAAGTTTTGCTATGGGGTGCATTTAAGCCTATTTTAGATTCTCTTAGTTCTTCTAAGCCACTATTTAGCTAGATATGTAGTGCCTTCAAAGTCAATTGCCCCTTGATTCCTCAATTTATCATAATTCTTATCCATAGTAAGTCTTACATATGCTTGTGCTACAATATGGTGTTCCTCAATCTCATCAAACTATATGATATTTAGGTTTACACCCATAGCTACATTATTTCTTGACATCTCAAGACTTTATATAACATGGTCAACATGTTCACTTGCATGAACTGACTCAACAAACTCATCTCTAACCTCTGGGCTAGCATGAACTCTACTAGGTGCATCCATACTCCTATATGCCAATGCATTTAAGTATCAACACAATACAAATATCATATACAACATATTCATATTGCACATGCCAACAGAATCATTTACCCACTTTAATACAACTAAAATGTGACATCCCATTCTGAAAGAAAATTTAATGTAAAGCAGTGAAATTGCATACTTAGTAAGTAAAGACATAATGATACTTTAATCACAAATAGCATAACAAACATTTCAATATAAATAACTCAACACCACATAAATGCCTAAAATATGGAGTTTTTACTTTTAATGCCATACAAGTAATTAAATGTTATTGCCACACAAGGTGTTATATTTTGTTGCCACATAGGCTATCAAATGTTATTACCACACAAGCTATAGATATCATTCCCGCATAAACTATCAAATGTTGTTGCCACATTCACTATATATATCATTGCCATGCAGGCTATAAAATGTTGTTATCACATAGGCTAATAGGTTATAAAATGTTGTTGCCATACAAACTATCATGCATTGTTGCCACATAGGCTATAGATACCATTGCAACATAGGCTATCAAATGTTGTTGCCACATAAGCTATCATATGTTGTTGCCACACATACTACAGATATCATTGCCACATAGGCTACCAAACATTATTGCCACACAAACTACCTTACATTATTGCTTGCTTAACAATATCTAGTATTAGTCTTTCAACAAATCTCCTATAAATATAACAAAATTCCAGTAATATAACAACTAATAACAATACCTATAAACCTTAGCAAATCATATCACAACATACATTCATTCTAAAGTCACAATTCATCAACATCTCATGAAAATAAATAATTCAAAAGTATAACAATCCTTTCATCAATGTATTCATCAATATCATCTCATTAAACAACATTTCATTCCATTGAGTATATGTTCATTGCATTTAACCAATCACATGTTTAGTATCATTAGTTATTTACTTACCTCCTCATTCAAGTTATTAAGTCGTGGATGGTCCTAACATATTCCTAATATTATCTTTAATACCTCAAGGACCTATTTCAAAACACCAATTCAATCCATGATAATAAAGTAAGATTTTCATCTTGTTATGAATATATAGTTTAGTAAAATATCATGATCTTGGTAGGTTATTTCTATAATTACTTTTTTTTAATAAATCCAAATAACCTAACTATTTTTTTCAATTAAACTAGGCATATAAGGGTACAATATATCCAACTTTTAGTCCACAATATGCATCACATAATTTATGGTCACTTTTATAAATTTGTCATATTTTGGGTGCAATTATACACTAAACAATCTCGTAAACTTTGCCATATCCCAAAACCTGGAAATCCAATTGAAAAAATGATTTATATTCAATAATTTAACATATGAAATAAAATTTTATAATGTATCACACATGCTCCAATTTAGCTTATATGGTCCTAAAATGAAATGATCAATCTCAGACTTTGCATGTGTGAACATGTTCAGGATCAGCCCCAATCAATGAGCCATATCCCCTTAACACACAACATATTAAGCAAAACTGTTTTTTAAGAATTTAGATAAAATATAAGGCTACAACTTATATATTATTCACTTGACCTAATTCCCATTCTAATCCCATAAAATTATTGGGAAAGAGAACTAATAGGTGAGTAGGTTTTACAATAACTGGTCACAATCAATGGGATATATCTCTTCACACACAAGTTGTTTAGAAAAACTGTTTTATAAAAATTTAGATGAGGCATAAATCTATAGCTTTCATGATTTAAACTTTGCCTAATTCATCTTATAGGGTAATGAAATCGTGTGTAAAATAGTATGCCTTGAAAATAGAATTAAAGGAATTCAACTCATATTCATTATCAACAACTTGTCCATATGAGTCCTAGCTACATTTACTTTATAAATCCCATTATTTGCTCATGATTAACTTGTCTTAGAGGAGAAATTTCATGGGAGAATAAATATCCTTTCACCAAGGCTAGAAAACTTTAAGATTCTTCCTAGTTAACTGAGTTTTTCTTCTTCTTCTTCTTCTTCTTTTTATTTTCCTTTCTTTCTTTCTTTTATAGCTCTCCTTCTTATGTTGCACCTCCTCATAGTTTTACCTCTATAACATACTCCTAAGGGAAGAAAAATTCCATTTGTATACCTACCTTAATAAGGCAAAATCATGATGACTTGTTCCTATTGGTTGGAAGCTCAATTTTCCTTTTTTAATCCCTCTTCTTCGCTCCTTCATCACCTCTATTCATCTATTAATCCTTATATACTCCTTATGCTTTTAGGAAGCTCTAAAACACCATTAATTAAAATACTATAACACATGCACAACATATGGCAATTTGCCATGCCACTATGTAAACATCGTATTCATAGTAAAATGCCTCAAATGCAATAATTAAGTCTTATTGTCATGCTTATGACATGTGATGCATATATTCAAGTCTAACATAATTAAAATGCATATGAATTGGGTTAAGGATGTTATAGTATAAGTCTAATATATGAATTATAAAAACTCATTTGAAGAGGAAAATAGTAAGAATAAGAAAAAATATAAGGGTAGAAAGGTTGTGAAGGTTAAGGAAGGTCAAGAAGAGGGCCCATTTTGACTTTTATAGGGTCCACACATAAGTTGGCCATGGAATGATTGTAAGATTTTTGAGGAAGAACACTAATAATATATGTTAAAGTAGTAATTTTGGCTAATAAGTGAGCTGCAAGAGAAGAAGCAAGCTAATAGGTTGAGGAAAATGTGTGACATCCCATTTATAAATCGCTCCTAAAGTGGGTGTATTAACTCATTCATAAGACATGGAATACTGAATTGACATGACATTATTAAAATTCTCTCATGCAATCCATTATCATTAAAAGACCTTTCTTCAATTATTTTGAACACTATATATCTTGTATCACAACATAGTAACTATTTACAACAAAATATATATGGCTAAACAAATCACAAAATTAATAGATTATATACTAGCACAACCTCTATCAGATTGCTAGATAATAAGTTAAAAATGCAAACTGGATGTACTATTTAGTCTACTATTCCTGAAAGAAAATTTAATGCAAATAAGTAAGCTTGCATACTCAGTAAGTAAACACATAATGATATTTTAATCACAAATAACATAACAAGCATTTAAATATAAATAACTCATCATAACATCCACGCAAAAAGAGTTTTTACTCTTTAATGCCACACAAGCTATCAAATGTTATTGCCACACAGGTTGTTGTATATTGTTGCTACATAAACTATATATATCATTGCCACACAGGCTATCAAATGTTATTTCCACATAGGCTATGAAATATTATTACCATATAGGCTATCAAATATTGTTACCACACAGACTATCAAATATTTTTGCCACACATGTCATCTTATTTGATTGCCACACATGCTATAAATACCATTGCCTGACAGGCTATCAAATGTTATTGCCATATAGGCTATCATATATTATTGACACACAATTTATAGATCCTTGCCACACTGGCTATGAGATTTTTTTGCTTGCTCAATAACATCAAAATATTATTCTTTCAACAAATCAATGATAAATCTAACAAAATTCCAGCAATATAATGACTAATAACAACACCCGTAAACATTGGCAAATCATATCACAACATACATTTATTCTCATGTCACCATTCATCAACATCTCATGAAAAATAAATAATTCAAAAATATAACAATCCTTTCATCAATATATTCATCAATATCATCTCATTAAACAATATTTCATTCCATAAAGTACACGTTCATGGCATTTAACCAATAACATGTTTAACACCATTAATTATTAACTTTCCTCCTCCTTCAAGCTATTGAGCCATGGATGACCCTAACTTATTCCCAATATTATCTTCAATGCCTCAAAGACCTATTTCAATGAACAAAATCAATCCATGATGATAAAGCAATATTTTCATATTGTTATCCTTATATACACTAGTAAAATATCATGACCTTGGTAGGCTATTTATATAATTAATTTTGCCACATAAATCCAAATGACCTAATTATTTTCATCAATTAAACTATACATATATGGGTACAACATATCCAAAATTATATACACTATATAATCTATGGCAAATTTTATAAAATTTTCATGTTTTGGGTGCAATTATACATTAAACAATCGTATAAACATAGCCATATCTCAAAACATGGAAGTCTAATTGAAAACTTGATTTATATACAATTATATAACATATAAATGAACATTTTTTTATATTTTATACATACTCCAATTCAGCTTCTAAGGTCCTCAAATGAAATAATCAATCTCAACCTTTGGAGGCATAAGTAGTTTTAGGATAAGCCCAAATGAAGGGGCCAAATCTCTGAGCACCCAAATATTAAGTAAAACTACTTTACAAGAATTTAGATAAGATATAAGATACAACTTTCATATTTCTCATTTCACCTAATTCCCTTTCTAACCCTATAAAATTATTCAAAAAATAAAGCTAAGAGTTGAGTAGGTTTCAACAATAACTAGTCACAATCAAGGGCCATATCTCTTTCCACACAACTTATTTAGCAAAAAAATTTGATAAGAATTTAGATGAGACATAACCCTACAACTTTCATGCTTTACACTTTGCCTAATTCATCTTCTAAAGTTATGAAATCTTAGGTGCAACAGTCTATCTTGAAAATAGAATTAAAGGAATTTAGCTCATATTCATTACCAACAACATCTCTGCATAAATCCTAACTACAATTACTTTATAACTCACACCATTTTCTTATGATTAACATGACATGAATGGTTAATTTTATGAGAGAACAAATATGAAATCACATAACTTTCAACAAAAGATAGAAAACCTCAAGATTCTTCCTAATTAACTCAATTTTTCTTCCTCTCCTTCTTCTTCTTATTCTTTTTCTCCCTTCTTTCTTTCTTTCTTTCTTAGCTCTCCTCATTATATAACACCTCTTCATATTTTTAATTCTCTAATCTTTTACTAAAGGAAGAAAAATTCAATTTGTATACCTACCTTAAGAAGACAAAATCATTGTGGCTTATTTTTATTGGTTGGAAGTTCAATTTTCCTTTTTTAGTCCCTCTTCTTCACTCTTTCATCATGTCTGTGCATCTACTAATCCCTATACACTCCTTATACTTTTAATAAGTTCCAAAATACCATTATTTAAAACACTATAACTTGCACATAACATGTGACAATTTGTCATGCCACTATGCAAACATCATATTCATATTCAAATGCCTCAAGTGCAATAATGTAGTTATTATTATCATGCTTATGCATTGTGATGCATACATTCAAATATAACATAATTAAAATCCATATGAATTGAGTTGAGGATGGTTATAATTCTCACCCTCCCATGGAAAGTTCATCCTTTAAATTTTACTTACTATAAATTTAGAATAGATAGGGACATTGTTGCTTCATATTTTCATCTACTTCCTGAGTGGCCCCCTTAGTTGAGTGATAGCTCCATCTTACATTAACCATAGGTATCACTCAATTCCTTAATTATTTTAGTTGCTGATCAAGAACTTCAATTAGTTCTTGATCAGCTCTAATAATACATGGCTACCTTTAGAGTATAAAAAGATGGAACATATCATGCATCTATGATAATTATGTTGGTAATGCCAATCAATATGCCACAGGCCTAATTCTCTTTATGATCTCATATAACCTAATGTTCCATGGACTTAACTTTCCTTATTTACCAAACCTAATAATGCCTTTCCACGATGAAATCTTCAAGAGTGCTTTATCTCCAACCTAATATTCCATTTATTATTTGTCTATCAATATACCTTTTTTTCCATTCTTAAGCATCTCACAAATGTCTTCTAACTACTTAGATTTGGCCATTGTATCTTGTAGCATCTCAAGACTCTTTAACTGTCTCATCCCTTTAACATCCCAATAAATTGGACTTATACATTTCCTGTCATATAAAGCTTTATATGGTGCGATACTAATACTAAAGTGATAACTATTATTATATGTAAATTCCATTAATGGTAAATGATCATCCCAATTAATTTAGAATTCTAACACAATCTCATATCATATCCTCTAATGTCTGAATGGTCCTCTCTGATTGACCATCAATTTATTAGTGAAAAGCAATGCTAAAATTCAAACGAGTGCCCAAGTCTATTTGTAAGCTATGTTGGACTAGATTTGTCAAACCAAAGTCAAAAGCCTATTTTGATATTGACAATAAAGATTGATCGATACAAATGTATTGTTTAAGTGTTGTTTTTGCAGTTTTTAAGTTAGGTATGTATTAGAAGTTGGATGGAAGTCTAAATATCTAGCATTGATTAAGGCATCCAAATTCATGGTCAAAAACTTTTAAATCTCGACTGCAACCTTACACTAAGGATGGATGTACTTGGACCAGATGAATAAGCAAAGCAAATTGTAGTTGCGATCCAACCAAGGAAGACATGAATGTCATACAAAGAGATTTACGATAGTGTTCGCATCCTATGTTGGGGCAATAAATTTTATAGTTGAATAAAGGGAACCGAGTCTGCAACCATAAAATGCCAAGTGTCTAAGATGACCGTTGAAATATCAAAATTCATAAGGGTGAATAACCTATCGAGACCGCAATCCATGGAAGTGATTTCTCCTCATCAAATAAAAGAATTCATAGTCCTTATTGTGCCTAAAAAGGATATCAATCATTATCTGACTTTTGTTTGGTTACTTAAACACAACGACTATAGTTTTGGGAACACCAATAGCAGCACATGACGTAGACTAGTCGTTATACACAAAATGGGGTTCTCGACTGTGATTTTGTTCTTCCTAGTGCAAATTAAAAATTTATGATTGTAAAGTGCCAGTCACGACCTTGAATTCAATATGACAGGCATTTAATGCAAAATCTACCTAGCTTACCTTAGAGATTTAGGCATAGTTTATTAGTAATGTCTCTTTGATGGTTATTGTTCATAAATACATCACCAAACATATATGAATCCAAGGGAATTTCGTTAATTGTAACTAAACTATTACAAATTTACTTTACAACTTTTGATTCTTTGTTTGTGAGTTATTATTGTTAGGTGTAAGCATTAAACACTATTGTATTTAGGTTTGAGAGTTAGCCTAGCTGTTCAAACTCTTGTAAAGGTTAAAGTGTGAGCTTTTGTAAAACACTTGAGTGAGGTTTTTGTGTGAACCTTGAAACACAATTTGTAAGGTTGTGTGTGAGCCATCAAAATACATTGTACATGTTTGGTGTGAGTTTGGAAACACTGCTTTGAGTTGAGTGAAATGCTTAATTATAAAGAATTGAGGAGTGGACGTAGGGTTTGTTAACACCTGAATCACTATAAATATTATGTGTTCATTCTTTCTAATTTTCCTCTAATTTATAAACACCTCATATTCTCTCTAAATTTTTTAGATTCCCACCAATTCAACCCCCCTTCTTAGTGCTTAAGGGCCAATAAGTTGTTTCAAAAATGAGAAGTGAATCGAGGATCCCTATATGACATTATAGACATAAGAATGCCATGTAATCTCATAATCTTAGCAACATTTATTTTAGATAGTCTATATAATGAATCTGTTTGTCGTATAGGCAAGAAGTGTGCAGATTTTATGAGTTTATCCACAATAACACAAGCAACGTTATGTCTTTTTTGTGTCTGAGGAAAATCAACAATAAAATCCCTTAAAATTTTCACCCATTCCCATACAGGAATAGATAAAGGATGCAACTTACTTATTATTGCTTAATGTTATGCCTTGATCTGTTGGTAGGTTAAACATCTCGATACAAACTCTACTGTATCTTTCTTCATTATTGACCATAAAAAATGTGACCTTATATTTTTATAATTTTTGTACTTATAGAGTGCATAACATATAGTGCATTACATGCCTCCTGCATTATCTTTGCTTTGAAACCATTAATATTTGGTGCACAAACTCGACTACCCATCATTATCGTCCCATCATCTCTAATAAATAAATCAATCTTCTTACATTCTTGTATGCTTAATAGAATTTTTTACAAATATGGATGCTTCTTTTGAACTTATTAAATTTTATCAGATATTAATGGCTTTAACCAAAGTGTAGCCATTAAAGTTGTCACTTTCTATAGCAACCATTTTCATTTACTAATCATGACATTTGTGTCAAAAAATTCAGATGCATAAAGGTTAACTCATCATTCATACATAATGCAACATGTATTTAATATACATATATGTTAACTAATGTTCAAGGCTGGTGACCACAAACTAATTCCTATCTAGGTATATTTACATGACACAATGAGAGAGAGAGAGAGAGTTAGAATTCAATTAATGACCTGAGCTCCATATATCTATATGCAAAACTCTATGCTATAAAGTACCCAAAACTTATGTTGCGGTATCTAAAAAACACAATTAAGATTTGGTGAGTACTCAATGAATGAAAATAATAATCATATTCTTATGGCATAACCAACAATCAAATATCAGGATAATACATTACAAGTATAAGAATTGACTATGCAAGTGCAAATGCAATAGATTGATTTTGTCATGACCTTGCAAGGCAAAAACTACTATTAGAAATTCATGTGATTCAAGTGACATTTGATTTTGCTGGCCAACATATAATAAGTGAATCATTTGATCAATAACATATATGCCAATAGGACATACTGGTCCTTTTTCCAAGTGATTTCCAAGTGTTTGACAAGCCAGTTACAACATATTTTTAGTTCAATATACAAGTGTTCATTCATAAATGGTATACCAAGTAAGCATTAAGATTATATAATTCTCACTTAACTTGTATTCTCATGTAAAATGTCACAATTCAATCACATATACACATAATTGAACACAACCATATCATAAAATCATCACACATACATATTAGAATCCAATTATGGCTTTTACTCACCTTTGATGCAACCAACCTTTATGGTAGGTTTGAACCTCTCTCTTGGGGTTCCTTAATGAATTGAGATCATAAGATTTGATACATATGTGATTATAAATATGTCAAAATGAGTTTACATTCTTGATATGCAACTATGGTCTTGTTCCGTGTGTGTGGGACAAGTAGTTAAGTTTATTTTTCTCTTATGGCAGCTTGACCTTGCTGCACTCTCATAATAATAACTCTAGATATACTTATCCAAATGACTTTGTTATTTTTCCTACAAACACTTGACATATAATGATACTACATATTCTAATATAAGGTCAATATAAGCCTTACAAAAAATATGGTGAATTTATTAATTCTACCCTACCTATTTCAATGTGATTTTAGTCTAATTAGGTGTTACAATATTAGTCATATCTCTAATTGTACAAATCTAATTTCAAAATCAATTTTCAAGCATCTATAAAACACATATAGGAACATTTTTCATGTTTTACACATTGTCTAATTCAATCTATAAGGTTACTAAAATAAATGACCAATCACTAGGTGAGCAGGTTTCAATACATTGAGAATTAGTCAAAATGAAAGGGAAATATCTGGACAACTATGATATATTTGGCAAAAATATTTTATGACTATGTATATTAGACAAAAAACTAGAACATTTAAGTTCGACACATCACAAAATTTGCATTCTATGGCCATCAAATTCTTGAAAAATAGAACTAAGAGATTTAACAGATTTCATCATGTTTAGAGCCAGTTACAATCAAAGAGTAATATCTCTTTCCACACAACTAATTAAGAAAAACTAATTTATAGTAATTTAGAGGGGATATAACCCTACAAATTTCATAGTTTTCACTTTTTCTAAATCAGTAAATAAGGTCATAAAAATATATGAAAATAGCCAGATTTAGAAGATTTTGATAGGTTGTGAACTAGTCCTAATTAAGGAGCCAAAATTCTTTACACACCAAATTATGAAAAACTGTTTAACATGAATTTATATGAGAAATAAATCTACAACCTTTATATTTTATGCTTTCCCTAATTCCTCTTCTAGGATTATGAGATCGTGAGTGCAACAAGCTGCTCTAACAACAAAACCAACACAATCATCTATGTTTTTATTAAGCTTTAAAATATATTGATTAAGCTGCTCTAACAACAAGCTGCTCTAACACCTCAAATTACTCCATAATTCTTACTAATCATGCATGTTTAACATGTTATGAGGGAGAAATTTCATGTGGGAAGAAAATAAATTAACTGAAGAAGATAAATTAACATACTTCTTTTTGCAAAACTAGAAAGGCTTAAGGTTTCCTCCTAGTTAGCTTAGTTTTTTTTCCTCTTCTTCTTTTGCTTCTTCTTCTTCTCCTTGCTTTCTTTCTTCCTTAACTCTATTTTTCTTCTACTGCCCCTTACATTTTTCCTCTCTAATTTGATTCTAAATGATGAAAAATTTAATTTGTATACCTATTATAATAAGACAAAATCATAGTGGCTTACTACCATTGGTTGGAAGTTCACTATTCCTCTTTTAGTCCCTCTTCTTTACTCCTTCATCACCTCCTTCCATTTCCTAAATTGCATTTCCTCCTTATACTTTAAAATAGGTTATAAAACACCATTATCTATGATATTGCAACATGCACAAAATATATAATAATTTGCCATGCAATTATACTAATATCACATATATGTTCAAATGTCCCAAATCCAATGGTGCAAGTGTCATCATCATGCCTATCAAATTGGCATATCTAAATGATCATTTATCTAATGCATATGTTATTGTGGGATTGAAAATCATTTATGTAATGAATGTGTTCATGTGAGATTTTTAATGAATGAGGATAGGGATGTTACACATTCTCAATCTCAAAATTTTACATTTAAAGCACGAAGATTAACCAAGGATGTCAAATTATAATTAACCATACCAATAAAAACATCTAAATCTTTTTGGCTTAAAGCATTAGTATAAACATTAGCCATACTCAAATGATAATCAATTATGCCAGTCATAATCCTTTAACAAATCTATCCATCTTTTCTGCCTTAGGTTCAATTCTATTGGAGTTAGAATATATTTTAAGCTTTTATGATCTGCTAGAATCTAAAATGTCTCTCTATACAAGTAATGTCTCTAAATTTATAAGGCATAGACAATGGTTGCCAACTCTAAGTATTGTGTAGGATAATTCAACTCATGAGGCCTTAGTTGTAAAGAAGCATAAGCTATCACCTTTCCATGCTACATTAATACACAACCTATCCTCAGTCATGATACATCAATGTACACCACAAATCCACCATTTGTTGATGGTAATATTGAAATTGGTGTTGTAATCAATCTCTTCATCAGTTCCTTAAAACTTTGTTGACATTGATCATCCCATTTAAAATGCTACATTATTCCTTATTAATTTTGTTAATGGCCTAACAATAATAGAGAATCCTTTCATAAATTATTTATAATAACCAGCCAACCCATAAAAACTATGCACCTTTGATACATTTTTGGGTGGATCCAACTCCAAAATGGCTTTCACCTTAGCTAGATCAGGTTGAACACCATGTCAGGACACATTATGTCCTAAAAAGACCACTTGTTCAATCCAAAAGTCACATTTGCTCAATTTGGCATATAACTATTTTTCCTTTAAGATATACAATACATTTCTCTGTTGTTGCTCGTGTTCCTCATGATTTTGTGGGTATATAAGAATGTCATCAATAAACATAATCACAAAATGATCAATATATTATTAGAAAGTATGATTCATTAATGCCATAAATGTTATCGGTGAATTGGTTAACCCAAAAAGGCATAACAAGGAACTCATAGTGGCCATACCTTGTACAAAAAGTAGTTTTTGGAATGTTTGGCCCAAAAACCCTCAACTACCAATACCTAATAAGGGATATTTATTTTTTTTTACTATTACTCTATTTTGTTGCCTATAATCAATACATAATCACATGCTCTCATCCTTTTTCTTCATAAATAACACTGGTGCCCCCTAAGGAGATGTACTAAGTCAAATGAAATCTTTTTGCAACAACTTTTCTAATTGTTTCTTTAATTCTTGCAATTCCACTACTGCCATTTGGTATGGTGGAATAGAAATAGGTGTCACTTCTAGTATGGTCTCAATATTAAAATCAACTTCTCTATGCGGTGGCAAAATTGCAAGTCATCAATAAATACTTCTGAAAACTCTTTCAATATAAAATATGTACCAAACAAAAACTAGGAACATTGGTGTCTACCACACTTGCTGGAAATGTGTCATAACCTTATTTGATTAGTTGAAAAGCCTAAATAGTTACATTAAATAAGTTGGAATAGTTTTGCGCTTCCCAATAAATAAAACTCTTAGTTTTCCTAAAGATATGGTAATTAATTTTTTAGTACGACAACCTAAAACCGCATGGTATTTTGCTAACTAGTACAAACCCAGAATAACATCAAATTCCTTAAAGTTCATTAATATCAAATATGCAAATAATACGACACCATACACAAGCATTAGACAAGTTCTACATACCTTGTTTATAATTATACTACCCCTAATAGGCATCAAAATATCTAAATCATATCATAGGGATTCAACTATAACATACATCCATGATGCAAATTCTAAAGAGATAAATGAATGCATTGATCCTAGATCTATCAAAACATAAGCATCTAAATCACAAATAAAAATTGTACCAAAAACAACTTCAAGAGCTATTGGAGCCTCTTGACGAGTGATAGCTTAAACTCTAGACTATGGTTGAGTATGGGCTGCCTGTCTATTACTAAAAACTGAAGTTGTTCCACTATGTCCTTTTTTGCCAGTACCTCGCCCTTTACCTCTATTTATGTCATGAACAATGTTGGACTAGGTTGGTCAACCCTCAGTCAAAGGTCTCTTTTGAACTTGATAATGAAGATTGATAGGTCCTAACATCTTATTGAAGTGTTATTTTTGCAATTTTCAAGGTAGATTTGCATTGAAAGTTGGATTGAAGTCTAAATGGCAAACATTAGGTAAGGTATACAAATTCATGGTCAAGAATCTTAAAATCACGATTGCGACCTTGCAACATGGATGGATTATTTCAACTAGATGAATTCATGGAGCAAATTACAGTCGCAATCCAGCCAAGGAAGACACATTGTTATATAATGTGATTTGTAGTGACGTTCGCATTCCCAATTGCAACTGTAACTTTTATAGCTGTATGGAAGGTGTTGGACTATGATGGTTAATCCTAAGTCTAGAACCTCATTTGATCTTGACAAAGAAGATTGATCATCACTAATATTTCAAATAAGTGTTGATTTTGCAGAAATAAATAAATCTCTTAAGAAGAAATGAAAGGAGTTGATAAACTCCAAAGTGACATGTAAATCGCGATCGCAATCTAGGATTAATGACCACGACTCATGTTAAGACATGCTGAAATTCAAGCAGGCGAAATCGCAGAGCCATTCTAGGCAGTGACCTATGGAAAAGAAGAAGCCCAAAATGTGATAGACGAATTCACGGTGTATGTCACGCCTTAGTTGCGATCGCAAATTTCAAAGTGATTCAAGAGGGAAGCAAGTCCACAACCACAACTTGACAAGTGTCCCAGAAAATCATTGGAAATCAAATTTCATAGTGGCATCTTATTGGTAGCGACCATGAATCCTGAGGAAGAAAAATGACCACTTTGACAGGCGAATTTGCATCCTCTGTCACGTCCTGTATAAGAAAACTTATGACCGCGACTTCTGAAAGTAGGTGAAAGACAACAACTATATTTTCCTGGTGAACTAATTAGAAGTTGCCACGTGGACTAGCTGTTAGACACAAACGGGATTTCCCTAGAGGAAGTTAGATTTTGCGACCGCGAAATGGCAGTAGCGACCGCGATTTCATCTTGACAAGCATTTAATGTAGAATCTGCCTAACATGTCTCAAAGATTTGATGAGCTATGATCTGCAACGTCTCTTTGGTGAAGTTTAGGTATAAATACACCACCAAACAGCCATGAATAAGGTAGCTAAGGAATTTATTACAAGTAATTAAAGGTCTCAATCTTTGCAACTCATTTCCTTGATTTTCTTTATGAAATTGTAATTGTTAGGTGTGAGCATTAAAAACCAAGTTGTAAGGTTGTAGTGTTAGCTTGTTAAAACACTATAAGAAAGGTTTAAGTGTGAGCCTAGTGAAACACTTGAGTGAGGTTGTGTGTTAGCCTAAAAACACTTTGTTGTAAGGTTGTGTGTGAGCCATCAAAACACAAGTTGTACAAGTTGGGTGTGAGCTTGAAAACACTTTGAGATAGTGAAATACCCAATTGATAGATTGAAGAGTGGACGTAGGGTCAATTATGCCCGAACCACTATAAATCATTGTCTCATCTCTACTCATTCTCCTTCCCCTCTTTTTTGTCTTTTAATTTTTTATACACCAATTCAACCCCCCTTCTTGGTGCCAAGGGACAACAAAGTGTCCCAAATACAATGGTGCAAGTGTCGTCATCGTGCTTATCCATGTCACGTATCTAAATGATCATTTATCCAATGTATATGTTCATATGAGATTTCAAATAATTTATGCAATGAATATGTTCATATGGTAATGCCAATGAATGTGGATGGGGATGTTACAACCTCCCAGTTTTGAATCACATATTTTTCCAGATTATGTTTTTAAATTGAATAGAGCCTTGTATGGTTTGAAACAAGTTCCAAGAGCATGGTATGAAAGACGTAGTTCTTTTCTTTTGCAAAATGATTTTGAAAATGGGAAGGTTGACTCAACTTTATTTGTTAAAAAGCATAATCATGATACACTAATAGTGCAAATTTATGTTGATGATATCATTTTTTGTGCTACTAATGAATCTCTTTGTAAGGATTATGATAAGTGTATGACTAGGGAATTTGAGATGAGTGTGATGGGAGAGTTCAAGTTTTTCCTTGGTCTACAAATCAAGCAAACCATAGAAGGGATCTTCATCAACCAAACCAAATACACAAAATACATTCTCAAGAAATTTGGCATGGAAGGATGTAAAGTAGCAAAAACACCAATGAGTGCTACCATTAAGTTGGACAAGGAGAAATCGGGTAAGTCAATTGATGAGAATAAATATCAAGGTATGATTGGTTCTCTACTCTATTTTATCGGTTTTAGACCTGATATAATGTTTAGTGTATGCATGTGTGCTAGGTTTCAATCTTATCCCAAGAAATCGCATTTAAATACTGTTAAAAGGAATTTTTTCAATATTTACATGGTACATTGCATCTAAGTTTATGGTATCCTAGAGATTATTCATTTAGCCTCATAGGTTATTCGGATGCGGATTATGTTGGTAGTCTTCTAGATAGAAAGAACACTACTAGAACTTGTCAATTCATAGGAGAGTGTTTGGTATCTTGGTTTAGTATGAAACAAGTTTCAGTTGTCTTATTCACCGCTGAAGCTGAATATGTAGTTGGGGTTATTGTTGCACCCAAGTCCTTTAGTTGAAACAACAATTAAAGAATTATGACAAAGTTGTTGATCACATTTGCATTAAATGTGACAACACTAGTGTAATAAATATTTCCAAGAATCTCATCCAACACTCTAGGAGCAAACATATAGACATTATGCACCATTTTCTTAGAGATCATGTCCAAAATGATAATATTGTGTTAGAATTTATAGACACGAATCATCAACTTGCAAACATTTTCACAAAACGTCTCAATGAAGAAAGAATGAACTTTATTAAGAGAGATTTGAGAATGCTCGATGGAAGCTCCCTGAAGTGAAAAATTGGATCTTTTAAAATGTTATTTGTGTGATGCATTATTCATACTTGATTGATTGTTATGTGTATATTGTATGTGATATTTATCTCTTTGGATGTCTTAATTCTGTGTGCATTTAGGCCTCTTTATTCCAATTTGTATGAATTAAGCGTCAATATATTAAGTGGATCATAGCTTAAAAAGTCAAGTTTTATCATTTTATAGTTATCTTTTCTGCCTTGTAATTTGTGGTCACTACTCCTTGATTCACGGTCGCGATTTATAGGCATCCATCATTCGGCTGTTAACCATCAATTTGCAGTTGCAAACTGTATTCCCCATGATTAATTTGTTCAAATTTTAAATGTTTTGACCATTGAATGCATCATTTCTTGAGAATTTTTTATCAATTACTCAGATATTTCATAATTAGCGATCGCGACTTATAAGTCTCGGTCCTAAATTTAACTGCCTATATTTAACTGATTTGACTTCCAACCATTTGCATCCCCTTATTAAATGATTTTTTGACCGTTTATGGTCATTTTCACACCCTTTCCTGGCATATATAAACCCTTGAAATAGTGTTTTTATTCACAGTTGCTAGAAACCTTCATATCTCTTCTTCCTTATTCTCAAACATCTTTTAATCTTTTCTTATTCACAATGGCCCCTAAGAAAGCCTCAAGAGCAGAAAAAGGCAAGGCAGTAGCATAACCTTCTGGACCACTGATTCTACACATGATGAAAGGAATCACGAAAGAGGAGAAAGATCAGTACAAGGCAAACTCCTCTAAGATAATCCTTCCGAACAAAATTCCCTCGACATTTCTCCTTAAGTCACTAGGCATCAAGGATGAGATCCATGTATTTCTCTCAAACTTGGGGTGGAACGAACTCGTTTTCCATGACAAACCCGAATACAAGGAAATTGTGTGGGAGTTTATGTGCACTGTGACTTTGAGTCGTAAAGCGGAATCTCATGCATGCTGAGATGGATTAGTATTTCGAGCTTTTGGGGACCCTATTTACATTACCTTCGAGCAACTTTCAAATCTTTTTAACCTTTAAGTCGGGGATGACATTTCGTTCATCATCTCTGCCCTTGATATTATCTACTTCGAGTTTTGGTCTAAAATTTCTATCTGGACCAAACATAGCAAGACCTCCCTGGCCAAATACATTCATACCCTACCCTTTTGGCTACTTCATCATATCATCACCTTTTCTATTAACACAAAAAAGGATGGTAATGACAAAGTATCTCAAAAGGATCTTGCTTTTCTTTTCTATCTCACTAGAAACAAACCAATTCAAACTGGCCACTATCTTGTGAATCAATTGATCCACATAAGTACAAAACCCAAGAGTCATTTTCTTCTTCCCTCCCATGTTACTATCGTCTACCATTACGTCGATGCTCTTAATGAGCAAATGAAAAATTCCTCATTAAGAAGCTTCTTCCATCATAAATTTTTCTAGATCTACCCTACCTCATCAATGCTAAAGCCATTCACCCTAATTCTTATACATACACATTAGGTGTTTTTGGGGGAAAGAAACTAGAGACTCCCAAGCCTCCAAAAGAAAAAGGCAAGCCATTGAAGAGGGAGCACAACCTGTTTCACATCCCCAACCTAAACCTAAAGCCAAAATCACTCTTGCCTCCATTAACAAAAAGCTTGACAAAATTGATAAGGATGATCAAAAGATGATTTCTCCTCCTCTTCTATCTGTACAGTGATCTAGTGGACCTTCAGGAGAAAGTAGGTGCTACTCTCTACCATCTTATAGATTTTAAAGATTGGGAGGACACACTTGAAGAGGAGGATAACCAAAAGGTTAAAGAGGGTGATGAAGCTCAAAGTATAGGGGCGAATGAAGATTTTGATGGTTTTGGAGGCAATGATAGTTCTCCCATCTTCTAGTTTGTCGTTAGGATTTCTTTTTCTATTATTTCTTTTATTTTCTTAATGTAAAGCTTGTGATCCCACATTTTATTAAATAAATAAAAGTGTTTATTTTGCAATTCATTACTTCATCTTATGTGATTGCAATTTATATGTTATATTAGTTTTTATATACTTATTTGCTCTTTATGATTAATCTATCTCAATTTATGCACTTCATTCACTCTTTAAAATTTACCCTCTTTTTTATCTTGCTAAAGAGGGATAGAATAACATTGGGAGTTAATGAGCAATGTGTATAAGAATTAAGGGGGGAGCAATAGCTATAGGAGCTTCACTTTACTTTTTCAAACTTAGAATTCTGACTATTTGTTCACTTACTAGAATTCTTTGATTATTCTCTGATTAAATGATCATTTAACCATCCCAACTTCACAACTCATGCATTTGACTTTCCTTAAGATTAATCTAAGTTGTTACAATTAAAAAGAGAGAGATTATTGGACTAGGTTGGTCAAACCTAAGTCATAAACCTCTTTTGATCTTGACAATAGAGATTGATTAGTTCTAATATTTTGTTTAAGTGTTATTTTATAATTTATAAGAGATTTTTTCATTGGAAGTTGGATGAAACTAAAAAAGAACATCCAAATTCGTGATTAATATCCCTTAAATTGTGACTGTGATGGATGAAGCTAGGCTAGAAGAATTCACAGATGAATTCGTAGCCACGATTCAGCCAAAGAAAGCTTGCTTGATTCATAAAAGAATTCACAGTAGCATTCGCATCCTATGTCGCGACTGTGAATTTCATGATAGCAAGGAGGAACCCAAGCTTCAACTACAACACGCCACGTGTCCTAGGCAACCGTTGGAATATCAAAAATTGCGATGGTGAAGCATATGCCACAATCGCGACTCAAAAAAGTGTTGTCTCCTCTCCAAATAGAAGATTTAGTAGTCTCAATGGCACCGAAGAGGAAGTTCAATCGTGACTGCGACTTTGAGTGGTTAATTAAACATAAAAACTATATTTCTTAGACAACCAATGGGTGAAGGACACGTGGACTAGCTGTTAGTTACAAAACGAGGTTCTTTGCTGCGATTTTCGGCTCCTCAGTATAAATTGAAAAATTGAGACCACAAAATGCCAGTCACGACCGCGACTTCTGCTTGACAGACATTTAATGCAAAATCTTGCTAGCACAACTTAGAGATTTTAGGATAGTTTTTGAGTAACATTTCTTTGGTGGTTGTTGCCTAGAAATACACTACCAAACAAATGTAAATGCAAGAGAATTTTCATTTTATTGTAACCAAACTGTTGCAGATTTGCTACTCACTATTCTTTGTGTTATTGATTGTTTGGTGTTAGCATTAAACATTTTTGTAAGTTGGTTGAGAGTTGGTCTAACTTCCAAAACTCTTGTAAGAGGTTGAAGTATGAGACTATCCAAAACACTTGTGAGAGGTTCTGTGTGAGCCTAAAAACACAAGTTGTAAGGGTTGTGTGTGAGCCATAAAACACAAATTGTATAAGTTAGGTGTGAGCTTGAGAGTGAAATGCCTATTTGTGAAGAATTAGGAAGTGGATGTAGAGTTTGTTAATACTCGAATCACTATAAATATATTGTGTTTATTTTCTCTTCTCCTTTTTAACTCTCTGAATACCTTATTCTTCTTTTAAATTTTTAATCTTCCATCAATTCAACACTCATTTTTGGTGCACTAGGCCAACATTTTAATACAGTAATATCCAATTATATATATATATATATATA
>CATIWR010077471.1:0-21210 GCA_949677035.1 Omphalea diandra | reverse complement strand
TATATATATATATATATATATATATATATATATATATATATATATATATATATAATTTAGCTTTAGACAAATATTTATCATTTATTAAGTATTTATATTAGAAACATAATATTTTTAATAAATAACAATATAATATATTTTTATTTTATCATGTGATAGATAAATTAATAAAAAAAATTTAACAATATAAAAAATTTTTCACTTAAAAAATAAAATAAATTAAGAGAAGTTTAACAATATAAGTTCTCTATATAAAAATAATTTAAAAAATTTAATAATATAGGAAATTGTTTACTCTTTATAACTTTAATAAAAATAAACATTTAATTTCATTTATGATAAAAATTGAAAGAACTAAAGAGAAAAATAAAAATTTAATTACGAATATTTTATCAAAATAATTATATTATTATTAAAATTATTTTACTAATTTAATCATAATTTTTATTTTTAATATTTTATTTACTTAAAAAATTTAACTAGACAATATTTTTATAAAATAATAATATATTATGAATAATAAGTGCTATGAATATACTCCTTCGTTTCCAAAATAGATGTCGTTTTAGAGAAAAATTTTTGTTTCATAATACTTGACGTTTTACAATTATCAATAACATTAATTAATTTTTTTCAACTCTATCATTTCTCTCTTTCATAACAATTGTTTCTTTTTACAGTGCACAATTATTTATAAAAATAATTAATTGAGGATAACATAGTTTTTTTTATATGTAATAATACCTATTAAATACAATTCATAATTTTTATATGTAATAATACCTATTAAATACAATTCATAATATATGTGTAAAAACTTTAAATAATATTTATTATAGAACAAAGGAAATATTATTTTAGTTCTTCAATTAATTAATTAATTAATTCCTTGATAAAAATAAACATTAAATCTATTTAAAATTTATTATTATAATTATATTACATAATATGCGAGTTCTTTATTAATTATATTATCATTTCTATTATATGATGTGACATATGTTATTTTAACAAAATTATTTCTTTCACATAATGACTGTTTTGCTTTTTTATAAGCATAATTATAATATGATATTTCTTATATTAGAAATGCCATTTTCTATAAATAGTAAAAAAAAAGATATTTTACTGCAAATAAAATATATCTATTTTATGAGAATTTATTTTATGGATTAAGTTCGCAATGAACTAACTAATAAAAAAAATATTTATACAATATACTTTAAATATAAATTAATAAAGGATTACGAAATATCATCTAATATAAGGAAAAAAATATAAATAATTAATCAACACTTTGACGTAATTAACTAAATTCGCGCTAAAATTTCTCCAATTTTGTATGCAGAACATGTGCAAGGATTGGGCAAATTTTCTGCAACGGAATTTTGTTCATGTGAATTGTTTGAATCTGGTCTATGATAAACTTTGTTCATAGGTAAGAATTTTCCAACGTCTCCTTTGAATTCTTTACAGTAGAATTGAGTTCTCTTTTTACAAAATTAACCTTATATGAATTTTAAATAAAAAATTTAACTTTTTTTTTTGAAGAAAAAAATTTAAGTTAAATTACAAATTTTCTAAAATACCAAAAAATTATAAACAACACCTACCTAACATCATTTGCAGAGATTTCTCCAAAATAACTATAATTGGAGTCTGCAATTTGGTTTTTAACCTGTGTAACTGTTCTTAAACCTTACCAGTGTATACTTTCTTGATTTGGAAAAGTTCATGAAAAATGCCAATTAAGTTAAAAAATTAATCAATTATTTTTAACTCAATGCCTAATGTGTGTTCAATTACATATAAACAAAACCAAATTTTACTATAAAAAGCCGATGCTGTATATATAATAGCTAAACCTAATTGACTTGCATGTGTCCTCATCAATGATTTGTTTGAAACTGAAAAGCATTCAGAAAATACTCTGAATCCTTTCCCCAAGCTTAGAAAACCACAAAGGCGGCCAAGAACAACATATAATGAGATTTGGTAACTGGTGGCGATATTTCATGCATCAAATGCACCTCAGAATTCATGGAAAAGCATAACAGCACGTCTATCAGGAGGGAGATTCACAATCTGAAACAAGATGACACATTAACATAATTAACACCTTAAAATATTACTTATACTAACCAAAAAAAAGGCAGTTGTTGCAGAACAATTATTGAAAAAGTAAAACATCAGAGCTAAAAGAAAAGCAAAACATTGTCGAACAGGTTTTTTCCCCTCACCAAGCAGGATAAGAAAATTTTCAAGTTAACAATTGGATCTAGCCTGAAACTACAGGGGACAGACATTATTACGGAAGAACACCAACTCAAGTATTGGGCTAGCAAACAAAAGAAAATTTCCAAAAACATAAAATATCCTAATATAAGATTATTCAAATCAAAATTCTAAATATTAACCAATTAACAGTTATCATAACAGCCCATATTACTTCCCTTAAAAAAAAAAAAAATCATAATAAACCATATTACCATGTCAACAAAGGTTTTTCTTTCCCTTTTTTCAACAAGTTTCACATAGAGCAAATTTGCAGCCAACCATCACTTTCAATTTCAATAACCACATTGTTTTTTAGTCTCAAACTGTAGTTCTCAGAATTCAAATTCATTTGATTGGACTCAGTTCCTTAGTGTTTAATAGGGTCATCGAGCAGTAGCTAAGTATCTATGAGAAACGGTTTGCTGCTAGGACGCAGAAACTAATCCAAAAGAATTAGGTCCTCAGTTCTTGCTAAGCTAAGTCCCTAACCCCTCAACCCACAAGAAAAGACAGAGGCATAGACAAGAGTGAAGAAAGACATTCTAGTAAAAAAACAGAACACATACACACATACATATAGGAGAGAGAGGGGAATGAAGATTCGATGTTCAAACCTCCTTTTGCTGTTCCAGCTCATAAGCCACACGGAGACTCAAATTTAAGGAAGCATGGAACATCTCATCCAGTACATGTTCCCAAAGACCATGCTTGTTTACCTTCCACAACAAGAATGTTGCTGTCCCCACGACTAATTTCTGCATGGATGCTTCCATAGTATAAACAAAAGGACCATGACCCACAGTAAACTACATAAAAGCTAATTATCATGCTAAAATGAACATTCGGAAAACCATATTAACAGGAAGACTTGTTGACCTCCATAAGCAGGTAGTTGTCCTGCCACATCTTATAAAGAATCTTTGTCGTTTCCTTCTTTTCAACAAATATTGTATCAGAAATCTACATATAAAAGAAAACGAAAAAAGAAAAACAGTAAATAATATAGCAGAAGCATCATCCAAAAATTCTTAAGACAGAATTCAAAATTACTGATCTAAACCAAAAGGAAAAGAAAAAAGGACAAAACAAAAAATATATGAATGTAATAATAGTGGTTATAATGGCTTAAGCATATCAAAGAGAAATTGAAATTTCCAGTGCAAATAAATTGGCCAACTCAACCCCAAGCATAGGGAAACAAAGGACAAGTATTTGCTCGGCCACTTGCTGCAGTGGTAGATAAGTAATTTCCTCATTAAATAAACAAAATGAAATTTCATACAACACCTGCCCCTCTCCTCTCTTCAATATAAAGTCTAATGTGCACCTAAAACCTAATCACTGTATCCACTAAGTGACTATATGATTCATCATCTGCAACCACACTTACAAATGGTGGTGGACAACTCAACTAAACAAGGGCAGCTCTAACATGATCAAAGGTCATTTTACGGCCTTTTTCAGTCTTAATTACCTCTTCATAAATGGAATCCACTGACAATGGAACTGCGAAACTCATTGTTATCAGCAACATTAGTAAAAAGCTAGGCTAGTTGCATGAAATATGGCAGTGAAGATAATGTTTCTTATTTTTCTTCTATTTGTTTTTTTCTAAAAATGTTCTTAACAAGACCATTGGAACAATATTAACATTTATATGCATAAAACAAAAAATATATAAATATCGTACCAAGTGAGGCACAACTCACAATAGATCAACGGCATTTCTTATAACTAGATTTATTTGATATTTATATATTATTTAAAAAATCATCCTCACTAAATCCAAATTAGAAACATATACCACTGATTAAAGGTATATACGTTGGAACCTTATGTTAGTTAGACTTAAGTAGCTGCTCTGCATTAGACAGTGTCAAACCAGTGTCTTGGATCACTCATAAGCTCAACAAGTCTTAACAAAAATTTGTTCTTTCGAAATTCTGAGATCTAGACCAGTAATCCTTAGTGCAAATATCGGTTTACGGCAAACCCCACTATTTGCCCTCAACAATGCCACTGATTTTGTAGTAGTTTTCCCCACTGACTTCTTCATCTACTCCTTTTCAGCCATCATTGTTCTAATCATGCTTCTCAATATCATCCTTTAGGAAAACACTTTGAACAACCTGTCATGTCTTTTCCTCAATTCTGTCCACCCTTTCATCGGCTTCACTGCACTAGTCATCAACATGTAACTCTTACCACCACCACATCCATTATCCAGCAAACCTTGCCTCACCAAAGATTGACTTTTCTATGCAAGATTTCTACATTTATTTTTTTTTTTTACTCTTCCAATGCAGGATTTCTATATATTTGTTTTGGTGAATTGGATAAAGGAGCAAAGAGTTGGTTCAATTGTTCATGCTAGTTACGTTTGAGATTGAATGCAACTCTAACAGAAAAAGTTAGGGATTTTGTTTCTTTGGGGGATATGATTTTTTTTTTTTTTTGAAAAATAAAAAATTATTCAGCCAAAGGGTGGGACCCGCTATTTGACATGTAAAAAATAATTAAAAAAATCCACATAACATTCCATGTCAGTATAGTTAATGGTGTTAGTGACTAACATAGAAATTCACGAGATATTGAAATGACAGAAAATGAACCTCCAGGCACAAATAAAAGAGAAACGATAAACTACAAGGTACTTTTCTACACATTTCCCTTTATCATATCTTAGTTTGTGAAATAAATAGTCTTTTTTAATTCAATATAGTCTTTTAAATATTAATTGAAGCAATTAAGTAATCATCTAAATGATTGTCACCTGAACTTGCTGTTTTCACTTTCTTCTCTTCAATTCTAGAGGCCTCTAGCATTGCACTCAAGACGATGGCAACTCCATCGTCCAGCCGTGTTCTCACTTTCTCGACACAAGCCTAGTTTGTAAAGAACTGTAACATCATTTACATATAAATATGCAAATAAGGAAATTTTTGAAATAAACAAACCCATTCCTCCAACATTTTGGCCATGTCAATACCATTTGGAGCTTTGTCCAAAACCCTGAGTTTTCTAAAGGGGTACAAAGCACCTATTGTTAACAAACCAAAGAAAGATGAAGGAAAATAGCTAAGCACTCTTACATGAATGGTTGTGCGACCTAGGCTATTTCCTCAATCAATCTCTCCACAAAGCATATAATGTGGAGAATCAAAATATGA
This sequence comes from Omphalea diandra, assembly GCA_949677035.1. NCBI lineage: Eukaryota > Viridiplantae > Streptophyta > Magnoliopsida > Malpighiales > Euphorbiaceae > Omphalea > Omphalea diandra. Next base: position 15,763 of record CATIWR010077471.1, on the reverse strand, counting down.
AGCAAGAGAATGACCTTGTTTAAAAGCTGAGGGCAGCAATCTATCTGTCCTTTACAATTTTTGGAATTAAGACACTAGGTATTTTCCATGATCGTGAAGAGTCCTAACAAAGTATTAGCAAGAAAACAATCAAACATTCTCAACATGAAATTTATTTGAAAAATATCTCTCTCATTTGTTTGAATACACATGCCCAATGAGCTGAAAATTATAAGTCAAACCAACCTTATGCCTAAGTTGACGGATAAATTCCTCAAAATTAAGCCATCAAAGAACTATTTGATGTTCTGCAGCCTCACCATCAACATCAGGCTCTGAATCATCAAGCTTGCGCTATAAATGTGAGGGGAAAAAAGATTAGTACATGAGTGAACTTCATAATTTAACAAATGATGCATATACAACCTTGTCTCCGACAAGTTTGTCAGAGGACATATTCTGGTCCTTTTCTCCACCATCATTTATTTCAGCTTTCATTACAAGTGAAAATCTTTTTGCGTCCATAGGTATTGCCGCTGCTAGAACACGTTCTAAGGATACTGGTTCTATAAATGTCTGCAAATTAGTGCAAACAAAACACATAAATAAATGAGAACCTTCTGTAGAATACCAATATCAGATTGTAGATAGCATAAATCCTTTGATAATAGGAAGTCATAATAATGTCATATTGAGGACTCTAATTATCCATTTTTGGAAGATTAAGGTTTCTTTTGACCTATATAGTTGATTGATAGATCAATAGTTGCATAGCAATTTTTTAATCATTTACAAAAAGAAAGTCATAAATTCCATTGTCATATATAAACATAAACATTTGATTAGGTGATGACACATAAATGAACGCATAAAGAATTCACAAATTTTTCAATCTTATCTTTTTTGCTTTTCCCACATGAAAGAATATAAAATAACCTATCAACCTCCAGATTGATTAAAGCCCAAACCCAGTCTGTCTACCCGTCATGGAATGGTGTATTTAGTTTCTGGAAGGATAACAGAACCTGGTAGCAATTACATCTACTGATTTCCAAGGCTGGTTAGATCCCACTTCAGCAGGATTTGGTTGTTCTTTTATCTTAACGAATTTATCACATCATTTACTTGCTAATAGATAAGAATTAGACAGTTGCTTCTGATTGTACGTGATATAAAGTAAGCTGCTAATAGATTTTATGCAAATAAGAATAACCTTAGCAGACTTAGCACCTCGCTTCTCTACAGGAGCATATTCTTCAGTTGGTGGTTCAAAAACTGGTTCAGGGGCACAGCAGTGTTCAACAAAATGGGCCATCACAAGTTTACAAAGGTCTTCTTGTACAGTATCCAAACCTATACTATTTCCTGCAAAACAGATGATACATTAATTTCATAGGTATACACACTAATATGAATTTAAACATGATTCAAGTAGCACAAGTTTTTTGCAATTTAAAGAAAAACACAATGATCAAATCCTGCTCCTTTCTAGCCTAAAATCTCAAGCATTTGGAGTTAAATTAGGAAACATGGTGGAATTCATTAAGCAACAAGTCAGTCAGGTACATATGCTGAAAAGGCCTGAAGAGAAAAACGAAGTAAAACCCATGCAAAAATGGATAATTTACACCAAAAATCAAACTGATGGATATCCTTGCTATTTCTTAGGAGAATCAACCGCATACCAGAATCATATTAGGAAACCCACAAAGCATAAATAAAAAAACAAAGGAAGCTCAATGGTTTATATTCTGTCGTGGCTCACATAAAACATCAACCGGCAGTGGCATGAAATTCCAGCAATAACAAGGATAAGCTTTCATGAATTACTCCCAAAAATACAGTGAAACTTTATCTAGATGGTGGAATGAAAGTACCCTGTGTATTAAACTAGTGGTCATCAGATCAGACATTAGAGCCGCTAAGAACACAAAAATATGCACAAATGGATACAACTTCGATGTGAAGCAGAAGTTGCTGATTTATAATCAAGTTTTCCTCATCAGCAATTCAACCTTATCGTTTTAGTTTATTGTTTATCATTTTGGTTTTCTTTATGCACTCTCAGTTCCAAGTCTCCTGCTCTCTACTTTTCCAGTGAAATCTCATTTTTCCTGCAAGCTAGGCATGTCTGTGTGCCAGATGGTATTTATATCGTCATTTGCTCACATCAATACTAATAGAAACTAAGGGCAACACTACAAACAGAACAATCCTAACAGGTGCATGGCCGGACTCTAACCACAGCACTACTTCATCTTAATTGCAATTTTTTAATCCATCTATTGTAAGGATACACACTCATACACACACAAAAGAAGTATTGGTTGACCCAATAGAATAAGTTATGAACAGGTCAATAGGATAGATGAACTGTGAATTAGCAATGCCACAATTTTGTTATACAGTGTCGTTTTGAATAAAAGTAGACCCCCCCAACATGAGAAAATAAACTTCGGAAAACACAAGAAACAGACCCAGCACTCAAAATCAAGAAACCCAAACATTTAGAAGAGAACTTGCCTTCTTTATGACTTGAGTTGGCTCTATCAACAATTCGCTTCAGTGTAAGCCTCCCATGTTGAAGCAAACCTTCAACAATATCTGCACACTGACGGAAAAAAAGCACCAAAAAGGAATAATCCAAGTTAAGCGAACTCCACACAGTAAGTCAGTAGACCAAACTTAAACTAAAACAAATGACTAACCAATTTATCAAATTCTTGGGAGATAATGGCCAAAAATTTGGGAAAACGGTGAAGTATGTTGTCAAACATTGCAATGTACTGAGTACTTTGCTTTGGTTCCGACTGAAAACCTCCTACGAAACACAATCATTGCAACATAGCTGAATATTATTTCAATCAAACACAATCATTGCAACATAAATAGATACACGCTAATGACAACATATTAGAAAACAGAAGTGAAAGAAAAGGAATAAGAAGAGGAGTTATTATTACCTTGTTCAATCAGACAAAAAGATTGAACACAGTTATGTTGAATTAAGACGAGTAGACTGTTCTTGACTTGCATCTGAGACAGTTGTGTGTATCGTACTATGCTTTGAAGAGTTAGCGGTCCTTTCCCCAGAAGACATTCGCAAACTTTCTGTTTTATTACACCAAAATCCATCACAATATAATTAATACTATCTATATTAGATTAGACATGTGCATGTGCAAGTGTAACGAGAAAGAAAGATAAAGTTACAGCGACGAGATTGCCGAAGTGATTAGTGATGATGTGGGCGGCGTATTTGATGCCGTGCTCAGTCTTCACCATTGTTCTGGAGTCGTTCCTCGCTACCGCTGCTGTGCATACTTACAGAGAGGGAAGCGGGAACAGAAAGGGGATGAACAGAGCGATAGATTGAAATGAATAGATTATCAGTGGACTGTAGAACACGACAAGTCGGGTCCTTAGCTCAGTGGTAGAGCATTTGACTGCAGATCAAGGGGTCACCGGTTCGAACCCGGTAGGGCCCTCTCTGTTTCAGAATTTTAAAATTAGACCCTCTTTGTTTCAGATTTTTAAAATTATTTTATTCGTCTTTTAACGTTCATTGGGCTATCCCATTTTCTGGGCTCAACCCAGAAGATTTAAAAATAGGAGGACGTCAAGTATGACGCTATGAGAGAAAGATTTATACCTTACGCAACGCATGCTTCTTGCTGAAAGAAGAAGAAGAGGGTAAGCTGTGGGTCTTTAATTACACTCGATTTGTTCCATGTATTTGTTATTATTGATTACCGACATTCATCATTCAATTTTCGTCAGCCGATAGTGATTATTGGGGATAGATGAAACTCGCAAAAGATTTCATTTTTAATATATTTTATTATTATATTAAATAATATATAGTATAATATAAAATATTTATAATTTAAATTTTATTATAATCTTATAAATTAAAAAAAAATAATATTTATAATATATTTTAAACACTTGAAAATATGTTCCTCATAAAATATTTTTTTTAAAAAAATATTTTTTCAAATAAATTATTTTGTGAAATAACCAGAGGCTTAATATAAACTATGAATTCGCAAGTTACATAATTATTATGTTAAAATGTTACAAAATTTAGAAGTATTTTATTTTTTTAATTTAATATATACAAAATTAAAATATTTTATTTTAAAATAATCTAACTTAAATAAATTTCAATTTTTTAAATAATAATATTTTTAATTAATTTTAAATATTTATTTATTTCTTTGTGTGTATTGTCTTTTTCTTTTTTCTTTTTAATTCATTATTCCATAATTTTCCAATTAAATAATATGTTGTATAATATTATATAACTCTTAAGTATTTATTTGTCAAATATTAACTTGATAAATTGTAACATTTAACATTATATATAAAGCAAAAAAGCTAAAAACTGAATTGATTACAAAATTGATTGCGATTAACCATCCAATAGTCTTAATTTTGATTTTATTTTAAAGAATTTTAGTTTTTAGCTTGGTTTTTATTTTTTTCATATTAAAATTCATTGATTAATCAAATCAATTGAATAATGCACACACACATATATAGTTAGATAATTGATTAGTAATTTTTATTCTTTTGATTTAATTTTTAATTTAAAAAAATTTAATAAAAAATCAATCAATTTAAATTAATGCTAGTAGTTCGATTAGTTGTCTGTGAGCACCTTAATTATATGAGATATAAATTTATAACTAAATAAATGCATATATATTTTTATGTGCTAAGAGAAATGTAAAGTAAATATTTTTACGTGATAATAAATAATATATTAAAATTATTTGTAGTCTTATTTTTAGTTATTAATTTTACAGTTTCTTTTAATAATTTTTTATTTTCATTTATAATAATTTTCAGTCAATAGTTTTACATGAAAAATTAATAAAGATGCTATTCGCTTGCATATTAAATAATGAAATTAATAATTGATAAATTATTATCTCAAAATGAATTTTAATTTGATAATTAGAAATTTGTTACCATAAACGAATTTTGAAACTAAAAAAAATTACCTATAATACATTAATGGTTTGATTCGATTTTACAAGAAACGTACGAAGATCTCTATAGACAATTGAATGTTGGGATGCTGAATGAATTCTGAGAATGCCCAACTGCAGAAGACATTCTTCATTTCACATGGGAACATTAATGGATTGACGTTAGACAAATACCTAACCAATTGACACCAAATTACATGCATTTCTAGGACCAAAGTGAAAATTGTTGCCAGCTCGTATTTAGAATGTTGATGTTGAATTCAATTTTTCCATATGGGGAAAATAATCTTACTAGTTGAGTATTCTATCTTTTGGTATAAAAAATATTTTTTAAGTTTTTATGTCAAATAAAAAGTAATCAATGTACAAGATCCTCATTAAAAAAAAATGGTAGAATTTTGGAAGGATGGTTTGAATGAGAATTAATCTTAATTAATATCATATGGATAAGAGATACATGTTGAAGAAAGAAGTAAAAGGTGATGAAAGTAGAGAAGCTAAGCGAGTAATAAAGCGAGAAGAAGAAAGAAAAGGAGAAAAGGAGAACATGAAAACCCCATATGTACCAAATCGAGGGGACACATGAATGTTAGTGCATCGGAAGAGGATCCTGCGGGACATGCGTGTGGTGTGCGGTGGAGTGTGATGTGATGTGATGTGCTTCTAATAAGGTCAGTGGTTAGCTCTTGACCTCACCCCACCCCCAGCACCTCACATGAGGCAAATATGACTGTATTTTCTTCTCTGAATTTAATTAATTAAAGCATTCTATATATACTCTTGTGAACCTTTTCTTTTTTTCATGCATCTAAAAATTTGTAATTCCTTTAAAATAAGAACGAAAAATAAATAATTATTACAATTTTTCATCATTCGGAAATGAAAAAAATAAAGAAGAAATAAAAATAATTTTTATTTTTTTCTTTTTATTTTCACTCTAAAATAGAAAAAAAATATAATGACTAAAGAAATTTATGATGAATTTACAAATTTACCCTTAATACTTCTTTAACCAAACATAAGAAAAGAAAATAAATTTTCTTTTATTTTCTTATTTTTTTATTCAAACATGAAGAGAAAAAATAAATTTTATTTTTACTATTTATTTTATTCCTCCTTAAACATTTCCCCAAACATAGAGTTAATATACAGTGGAGGACAACAAGGTTGTTGGTCATTCTTGACTGGAAACAACTCTTTTTTTTATTATTATTTTATGCTTTTTTCATAAATAAACAATTTTTTCATAGATTTACGTTTATATCCTCTCTTTTACGTCTTCACTGGTGAGGAAAATCAAAAATTTTGTTTTATTGGTTGTGTTTCTATACAAAAATAGATTTATGGTTACAAAAGTTACAGAAAGCCTATCTAATGGAAGATTCGGATTCAGTTCTATTGGTACTTAAAAGCGTTATTAGAAATTTAATATTCTCCCTTCTTAAAGTAAAGGTAAAATTATGTGTTTTCATTAAATATTATTCACACATTAAAATTCTTGAAAAACACCTATTTTTTTAGTATTGAGAGTGAATTGTTGAGTCAATATTATTATTAAATTTTTTCTAACTCTTTTGATTTGAATTATATTTATGATCATACTCTTCCGTTTTTATAATTTTTTTATTTATATAAAATATCTATTTTATACTGATAAAAAAAATAAATAAAGGACATGTGCATAACCACCGGCCAAATTCTTTCAAATCATGTAAGTTGTAACATAATTTCATGTCCCATGACTGATTGTGATTGTACATAAAATATTATTACCCTTATCCATTGTTGCCCCAAAAAGAAGTTAAAGCCATTTTTATTTTCTCTGTTTTTTTTTTTCATTTACATATGAATATTTATATTTTTATCATTAAGTATTGGACTTTTTTTTTTCCAAAATTCAATTAAAATTTTATAATTTTAAAATTCACTCATACAATATAAAAACTCATTAATTTATATTAATTAGTGTCTTACTCTAGTGATAAATTGAAACTATTTAGAAATGAACACTAAAATTCAAATCTCATCAATATAATCTTTCCTCCTAATATTTAAAAAAAAAACACTCGTTAATGTTTAGTTAATTAATTAATATATTACTCTTTCAATACTTGCGCCACATTTTTTCTATTAAGGCACTTTTTTTGTAGTTTTGAAAGCCACTCATTGTTTAAAGGATTCACTTGGCATATTGTGCAGCTATATTAATTAGACAATTTTAACTTCTTCCTTCATATGATTACATTTTTTTATTTTTTTGAATGGTGATAGCTATTTTAAAAAAAAAAAAAATTCTCGAACCTTTTATAAATTTAAAATCTCATAAGAAAGGTATAAAATTTCGATCACTAACAGGATCACACACTTGTTTTTTTCTAATTTAAGTTCTGGGAATATGGGAATTTGGTCTTAAAGATTGTTATGATCCTCATCCAAAATTGTTACTACGCCCCTTTCAGTTCATTTTAATGTTTGAGAAAAGATAATGCGTTCTAAATGGCTACTCTCATCAATCACATATATATGTAAGAATAGTACAGACTCAAATTGATGGCTATCCAACATGATGATCCAAAAGAAATCCTCTTGCATGTTCATGAAGTATTGTTGGTTGCGTCGTAGGAAGTAGGTATAAAGACAACACATCATAAGATACCTCCTCCTTCCTTCCTAGCCAGTAGTAGTGGATATATACCTTTTTGCAAAATAAAATACTTGCAGTTAAAAAATATTGTTTTCAGTACAATTAAAGTGATAGCATGGTAATTAATTAAGCTAACAATTACCAAAGTGTTTAAAGAAGTGAGTGAATAATAAAGGTATCATAATCAGCATCTAAAGGTACACGTGTGGGCTTTTGGATATTTTTGAGTGCATATATTTATGGATTAGACATGGATATAGAAGGCACCAATAATGAAGAAGAAAAAGAAGGAAAGATGCCGGATACAGTCATTTTCTTGAATGGACTAAGTGCTGAGTTTCTTCCTAACAGCATTAGCTGTGTGATTGCAACTCTTACCTGCCTTAATAAATCTATCATGTCTGCCCTTCCTTCATCTCATCTTCATTAACTTGCATCACAAAAGTGTAATTTACTACTCCATTGCCTTCATAATTATAAAATACTTACACCTTAATATATAAGATGACATAAAATTTTGCCCTAGATAATACTTCCTCCATTCTAGATTAAGTGTCATTTTTTAGAGTTTCACATGGATTTAAGAAAGTGTTTTACATATAAATATAGGCAAATAGGACTATATTACCCCTATATTGATAAACTCAAAATTAATTAGTTAATTACTGTAAAAATAATTGTGACACATTCTTTTATATTTCTTTCACAAAGAATGCTACATTAACTCATTCATTTCCACATTATTGTAATAGAAGTAGAGTTTTATTATTTTTGTTCAAAATTGAATTCTTGAACACCAAAATTTTCAGTTTAAATATTTTAAACTTTCTCACTAAATATAATTCTGAATTTTTTTTATTTCCGCCACATATTGGATTCTAAATCAAAGGACTCTTGACTACTCTCCATTTTATATCTTTAATATATATTAAAAATTTGATGAGTAAAATTAAATTTATAATCCATATTTGAATTATAAATTGTCATTAATAGATATTGAAAAACCAAAAAAACAATTCGGAAGACTTGTTCTTGGTATACGAATAACCGCTTTGAAAATTTGAAAAAATTTGAGAAATGTAATAAATATTGATAAGGTTATTTCAAGGATACAATAGGAAAAAAAGAGTTAATATTTTTTTTTTAAATACACAAAAATGATAGATAAATGATTTTTTTTTTTTTTTTCAGAAAGTGATACTTACATTGTAACGGGGAAGTATATATGTATGTATATATATTTTTTAAAATGGTAATCACCACCCACTACTGAAGTTCACAGGTTTTAGGGATTAAAAGATTCGAATCTGTAGACACATCAATTAACAATAAAGTATTCGAATCTGTACCTTGGTTTAGCAAGGAAAAAAAATAGATTACCAAAAAAAACAAAAAACTAAATTTGGTCTATACTATAGTTATCATAAATAATAATTTAGAACAAGCTAGACAATCAGACAATAGGGTATCTGCCCACATGATATAATTGTTCACTTTCATTGCTCTTTTATTATTATTATTATTATTATTATTATTATTAAAGTTTTGTACTAAAAGAAAAGTATTTGACCAAAAATTAATTATGAGTTTAATTTTTTTAAAGTTAATTACACTATTTAAAATTCAAACTAGAGATATCACAGTTTTGAACGCGACTTTAATATCATTAGACTCAAAATAGATTGATTATTGGTTTGAATATTTAAAAAACCTTTAACAATCATTACTTCTTTTGAATATTTAAATAGAAGTTAAAGTAATAATATAAACGTTTTAAATAGTTTGGCAAATTATTTACATTTTTTGCTGAAATCATATATATATACATGTTTACAGCTATATATATTTCTTCTGTTTTACAAAATGATATGGATAGAGCTTAAGTGTAAAATCATATATCTTTCTAGCGACCAAGAAAACAATCACATTGCCATGCTAATAACAATGGTTGTACTAAAGAGAAAGATTCCATGAGTCCATCAATAATTCCATTAGCTACTTTAGTAATTTCATAGGACCCAGAAAAAAAAAAAAAAAAGAAAGAATCAATCATATTTCACGCTGCCTTCCTAATATCTCCTACCTCACATTCACACACCAAATGCGTGAGCACAAAAGAAGATAAGTGGGTATACACCGCCTTTATTTTTCTCTTTTTAAGGTTTTAAGTCTCCACTTCGATCTTCTCTTTTCCCTTAAATATATTTAAAAAATAAATAAATAAAAGAGTGGTTGTAATAGTTGCCCCAAAAACAGCTCTCACTCTTTTGTATAAATCAACAACTACGTCCCTAGGTTTTTTGGATTTTCCATATGCTCTAGCCAAACGTCTTGCCAAAAAAGATTAGTGCAGGGTGGATAATTCCAAAGGGATCGCATTGATCTAATGTGTACTGGCGTCCTAAACCAGTTAATTACTCATTGGATCATGCGATCTCTTAGGAATTTTCCATCAGTAGCTCTAAATTTGCACACCGCTTTTATATTCCATCCAGGTAAGCCTAGTAGCTAATTAACAATTTCTACTATATATGTATATCTTCTCTTCGTATGATCTTGATGGTTTCGTTGTTCTTTTTGTTTGATGACCAAGTCACTGTTCTAATCTCTTCATTTACAAGTTAAAAGTTAATTGGGTAGTTACATAATTGTTTAATCTCTTGCATATACCATACCCAACTTCCAAGTTGTGACCTTTAAATTTGTTAGCTCAGCTACATATCTTAGTTTTAGGTTCTATGATTGTTCCCTTTCAGTTCCAACATAACTTACATGTAAAAGCAGAATAATTATTGATAAAGTGGGTAATGGAGGAGGCCTTTTTTCCTTTTTCCTTTTTCCCTTTTTCAAAAGAAAAAATTGAGTTGCTTTCATTTCTTTCTTTCTTTTTAACTGCTTTATCTTCCTCAATTAATTGGGCTTGGCTCTTTTCGAACTTTGCTTTACTCATTATATGCACAATAAACTCATCATATCCAATTCCTGTATAAACAAGATATCAACCTGTATTGTATGTATAAAAAAGGGTCTGCAACTTCTTGCAGCTTTGACATTTTGTTCATCTCAGAAACATTCGTCATTTGCTGAAGGAAAATGTTGCAGAGAGTTTTTCTTTTTTTATAGGCTTTTTTTTTTTTTGTGGTGGAATTTAATTGATATCTTTTTCGAATCTCAAGAGCTAGAAAATGCCGACATAGATGTACGGGGCATGACAAGTAATTAAAGAAGTAATAATCTGCTTATAAATATCATTAACTGGCCATGTTACCTGCATATTGTATACATAGTTTCAACAGTTTACCCAATATCTACTACATGAAGGAGACTATGTCTGCACTTTAATCTTTTATGGCCAAACCCATCTATTATAAACGTCTGAAAATATATTTTTTTTCTTTAAGAATTCTATATATGTTATGTGTGTATAAATATGCTTATACTGCTTCTACTTGGTTCTTCAGGTATGCAAATTTTTGCATATTGATATAGTTACCAGTGCATCAACATCTATATTGAAAAATGATAAAAGAATGTTGAAATGGGCATTGTAGCCTAACAGTGCCAATCAATTTGGTTTCCCTATGGATATGTTGAAATGTGCTCTCACGCCTATTTCTTCTTCCTTTTTATTAAACGCTGTGTTTTGCATGTCTTTTACAGTTGAACTAGCTAACTGTAAGATGGCTGCAAAAAGCTGTGTTTGGCGAATACTTAAAATTTGCATGTACTGATGATTAACGGTGATGTGTTTGACATTCATGAATATGTGCAGGCACCTGCACTTCTCACTTCTATTCCACCAAAAAAAACTTCTCAGAAAATTTGTAAAAAAATTATTAAATGAGTACATGGCAAATGGGAGAGCATAGATAATTTATTTCAAGAATATTGATATTGGTGGATCGATTTGTGTCAATTGAAGCATTTGTGCTAATAAAGTTCTGTAGTCAAGCATAATCATGAATAATCTAGCAAAAGAAATAACTGAATAAATGGAAAATGGAATGGAATGATTTATAACTATTTCAAAGATAATTGATTCTAATGTCATTAAGGGAACTGATGCATTTTGTGTTCATGAAGCCAAGATGAAATTAGTACAGTATCAGGTATAATGCCATTTTGGTCTAATTTAGGTTATTTTTGTCTCTTCATTTTGATTTTTTTATCCTTTTTTATCCTCTTTTTAAATGTGAGCTTGAGGAAACTAATTTTCCAACAAAATGGTGCCTTTTCTTATGAATAATAGAAATGAAAATAGAATAGAATAACTTATTTCAAAACAATGGCATACCCTGAAAATTAAAATGTATCTTGAGTGGAGCCCTTCATCTACTTTTGTGGCGGGAGTTATTGAAAGGGGAGAGTTTCTCCTTGTTATGTAACTCATGATGTTATTCGGTCTATCAAGTCTCTTATGGATAAAAAAATGAAATTGTGGGAACTGATGCATTTGTGTTCATGAAGCTAAGTTGAAATTGGTACGATATATTGCAATTTGGACTAATTTAGGTTATTTTTGCCTCTTAATCCTTTGTTTTTTCGTCAATTGAATTTTTTTTTTTTTTTTTTGTATGTATGTATATTTTTTTAATAGAGGACAGGTATATTAAGCCAAAGCCCCAAGGGCATCCAAAAACAAAATTCTTTCCAAAGATAGGGGAGGCTTTGTAACCCAAAGAGAGTTGCACCCTTCCTTGTCCTACAATTTAGCTATACAATTGATTGCTTTATTGGCAAATTTAAAACTAGACTAAATTTGTAACAAACACAAGATGTTAATCTTTGGTGATCATCAGCTATAAGTGATTCAATTTCCCAACTAATAATCACTTTAAGATTAACCATATCCCACAAGTTAGCCGAATCAAATTCTAAAATAACATAAAGATAACAAAGTTGACTAGCTAAAACAACTACCTCCTTCGAAGTAAGAGCTTCATGTAATAATGTTGAATTGCACTTAGCTATCTTCGATTTACCAGCCACTAGTTGTCCCATGCTTTCTCTAATAATAGGCACGATAGTAGCAGTAGAGGAACCTTGATGCCACGCTACATCAGAATTAAAGGTTGTCCAATTCTTTGGGGGAGGCTTCCTTGTTGAAGGAGCTAAATTCCTGGGAACATTGTAAGTTGGTAAGGAACTAAACAAATTAGAGTAATTGATCAAATTTAAGTACTGAAGTTGAGCTCTTCTAAAGGTTACATCTGAATTTGGTGTTAGACCATCAAAGATAGCTTCGTTGCGAGTTTTTCAAATCTGCCAGCATAACATCGCTACCTCCGCGAGCATTCTACCACTGTCTTCTTTGTGAAATTCTATGAATATTGCACTCCACCATTTTATGAAGGATACAAAACCTCTCTCCTCGGGAATATAGTTGTAATTGCTCCGAAAGCAAGTTCCCTTCGAGTGAAGACAAAAGAATAGAAGGTGCTCTACAATTTCCTCCTTGAGATTACAAAGATTGCATATCAGGGATTGAGATGTCTTTCTCTTAAAAGAGATTGTGTTGTGTAGGCAAACAATTTATCGCTGCCTTCAAGAGGAAATTCTGGATCTTTAGATGAACCTTAGTCTTCCAAATTTGCACCCAGCCTTAAGTGATTTCGCTTGATGAACTTGTGGTAGGGGGCCTATCAAATGCCTACTTCCTAGATTTCAACTAATGATACCCAAATTTAACTATGAACTGACCTTTTTTCTCATAGTGCCATAAAAGTTTGTCTTCAAGTGATGAAGGATCGATTGCGATGTTGTTGATTGCTAGCATATCACTGTCTTGGAATAAACTTCTTAGCAAAGCTTGATTCCATTCCCTTTCAGGATGATAAATAAGGTCTGCTACCTTAAAAATTTGAATATCTCTTGGTTTATCTGTTGCAACTTTGAAACTCTCGTTCGATGAGATCCATTTGTCACCCCAAATGAGGACTGATTCTCCATTACAAATGTTCCACCTAAAACCATTTTTAATTTCTTCTTTAGCTTCCAAAAGACATCGCCAGAAGTAAGATAATCTATTTCCTTGTTTAGCTGCCCAAAAATCACCGCGGCCGAAGTATTTGGCTATAAGCATTTTGAAGCAAAGGGAATGAGGGTTCTGAATCAGTCTCCAAATTTGCTTTCCCAACATAGCTATATTAAAGACTTCCATCTCCTTAAAACCCATTCCTCCAGCCTTTTTAGACTTGCTTAACTTGCTCCAACTGACCCAATGGATTTTATTATTGTCTTCCTTTCTATTCCACCAAAACCTTGCCTTTTCACTATTAATTGATGAGCAAAATTTTTTAGGGAATTTGAGAACTGACATGGCATAGGAAGGCATGGCAGCAAGCACAACTTTGATAAGGACCTCTCTACCAGCGTAGGAGAGAAGATGACTTTTCCATCCCTTGATTTTGTTATGAATCCTTTCTTGCAAAATAGGAGAGCCTGCCACTTTGATCAACCCTACCAGGATGGCAAACCAAGATATTTTTCACCAGAATTCATGGCTTTCATGTTGAGGATGATCCTGAGGAAACTGCTCGTTTAATAAAACAACGTCATTTGTTATGAGTACGATTTAATTATTTTAAAACAATGGTTCATACTATCACTAAGTGCATAAATTAACTTAATCATAGATATTGAGTTTGAGTTTTGGATATGTAGTTGTGTAAAATTTCATAAGGAGAATTTTGTCACTCTAATAATTTATCAGACTCAAATTCGAATTAGTTTAACCATGTTAAAATTCAGTAAAAAGAATTTTGTCATTCTAATAATTTTATTTAGTTCAAATCCGAACTAATCTCATACTTAAACGATGTGGGGTCTGATAAAAAAAATAGTGGTTCATATTTGGAGAATATGTTGCGCGCATTGCTCTTACGTTTATTTTTTATTCTTCTTTAAATGTTGTGTTTTGCATGTCTTTTATAGTTGTAGCCTCTAATGCACAAAAACTTCTAAAGGAAGGCGTTTTCATATTTCAGAAATAGTTTTTTTTCAATAACTTATCAAAACTTGTCCAAAATATTTCATATCTATTTTTATAATTTTGAAAAATTAAGAAATGTGTTTTGACTTGGAAAACACATTTCTTTTAGCTTTTAACTCTAGTAGATGAGAGATTTATTATGTGATTGAAATCCACATTTGATAAAATTTGGTGATGCTTCCAGAAAAAAAATTAGTTTTGGTATGATTTAATAATTATTTGTTTTAATATTTATTATAAATGTATATATGTTAGAAAAATATTTATAAATATGTTTCTATATTTTAAAAAAAATCTTTTTTTTATCTATTTTTGTGTTTCGTATTTCCGTATTTTCTTTTCCAAACTATCTAAATTTTGCGGATTAGCTATAGCAGGATTGGTGAAATCTGTGTTTGATGAATATTGAAAATTTGCATTTACCAGTGGTTGATAATGATGTGTTTGGCATAAATTTATACAGCCACCGGCACTTTTTCATTTCCATTTCAACTCCCGAAAAAAAAAAAAAGAACTTTCAGAAAATTTGTAGAAAAATTATTACAAATCTAACAATTATAACATTCATATATTATATTATTTTAAAATATAACTTATTTTTTGATTATTTAAGTCATTGCATTAGGGGCGATTGTAGTTTAGTCCAAATCAAGAATTTATAAATCTTTAAAATTGAAAAAATTTTGAGAATTTTAAAAATGAAGAACCAATATCGTTCTAGATTTTCAATTTGATTTCATATAGAATCAGGATGGGTCAATTTGATTTTTCAGTTCTTTTGAGATACTTAGATTCAGTTCGATACAAATTTAAGTATTTGATTATTTTAATTTATTAAAGTTAAATTTTTATTGTTAATCTTTAAATATCAAATAAAATAAAATTTATATTTCTCATTTTAATCATTCAATTAATAAAATAAATAAGCAATAATTTGAGAAAAATAACTCATAATCTACATATTAAATGTTAAATTTAAAAGTATTATTAATGTTTATTATTAATTTATTAAATAATAAATAAGTAATCTAATTATTATGAGTAATAATTATTAATAGTACACACTTTTTAGTTTTAAATTTCTCATTTAATAATTTGAAATAATTTCACTAAAATATTAGCTAATAACTTATATATATATATATATATATA